>JAJLUZ010000003.1:0-77500 GCA_030570095.1 Kurtzmaniella quercitrusa | reverse complement strand
GATTGCTGATGACAATGTGGTGTGTACATTTTCCTGGTCGTCCATCGAAAGATCAATGGGAGAAAGTACGTTTAATTGAGGGATTGGACGATAGAATTGATGAATTGAAGCTGAAATTACGAGTTCTGGCCCAAGAAAATGAGAAGCTTAAGAAAAAGATACAAGAAAAGACAACATCGGTACGATGGAAGAAGCTGCCAGAGTATGAAAATGACCGAGTTTCAAAGATACCTACCCGCCGAGGTCGTAGCGATATGCCAAATTTAGATCAGCCGCCACGATATATGAGGGGGATTTTTGAGGGAACGAAGAAGCGTGAAAGACCCCCATTTAGATGATCAGTAGAGAGAGAGTGAGAGAGTGAGAGAGTGACAGAGTGAAAGATAGAGAGTGAAAGATAGAGAGTGAGATAGAGAGTGTGTGAATGAGTTAATTTGGACGGAGGTATGTAACAGGATAGAACAGGATAGAGAATAGGATATAACTGGTTGTAATAGGTAGCATATTATAGCAATTCAGTTAATACTAGGTAAGCCAAAGAGATGGATTGTATTGTCATGATCACCATTGCTGAAAGTGCAAGTACATGATTGTCATTGATAATAGATCACGTATATACAAGTGAACAATTATACTAAATAGTTAAGAGGCACGATTGGAGTCAGATGAAAATTAGTATCAGATCCCAAAGGGCTTAAATCACGAGAGGTTGAATCGGAGAGGATCTGGATAAGAGAGAATGTCAAGTAAGGTAGGTGACGATGTCAAGACAAGCCAGTATAATCTATGAAAAGTAATAGTGAGTCACTATCATTCGAGTGACCTTCATCTGAAGGAATTCACTTTCATTGAGACCTACATTAATCCAACCATTGTGTCTATCACAGTATGTAACAAATATATTCTCCATGACCAGCATTGAAGTGTCACTATGTACTTAATCATCGTTGTCTCCTGACTGTAATTTTACATTCTAGCAATCGTAAAAACCATCACTTCAATTTATCTACCCTTCAAGTAACCGTAACATGAGCTCATAACGTACTTGTTGCACTGTTTTGTTCTGTTGTGTCGCTATTACAAGTAAGTAGTCCTTATTCTCCATTGAGTTTAAAATTGTCTGGCGTTTGACCTTTTCCTGGTACGATACGTGGCTCATTGGAGAACAAAATGTCTAAAAAGAGTATACAATTTGATTGTTAACGAATAAATTCGATCCAATATTCAAACAAACCACCAAATAGCAGCCTATAGTCCTCAATTGAAGTGATTTAGTAATTGTCAAGTCTGTTTCAATTGTAGACTTAATCTGAAAATCTCATTCAATCTCATTCAATCTCATTTATTGATCGAAATTTCGTCACTCATAATTTCATTATAATCTTGATCGAATCGCTTTTGGACAGCCATACCCCTCATCATCTACGCTATGGCTTCCGAAATGTCCGCCGAAGAGCGTAACCGTATCCTCCGTGAACGTCGACAAGCCAAAATGACGGGAAAGGGCACCCAAAGACTCAATAATATCCTTAGTTCGGGTCTGTCTTTGAAGACAACAGTTTCTCCACTCGAAAAACAGACCAAGCTGCAAACAGAAGACGTTCCTTTGACCTCTCAATCCTTTACCACAACACCAGCTGTTGCTGATCATGATGACCCAGAGGACATCGATATATCTACTCAGAAAGTCGCTTCCTTTGACCCTTCTTCTGGATTTGATTCCTCTGCCCCACCGGATATTGATGAAATCTTTAAAAGTTTCCTTGGTGGTGGTGGTAATGGTGTCGAAGGAGGCGCCGCAGGTAATGAACAATCACCCTTCAACGGTGAAGACCCATTTGCCATGCTCCTGAAGATGATGGGCGCTGCCGGTGGTGGCGCCAACAATCCATTTGGCCAATCAAGTGCCGATTCGGATCCTCAAGATGACTATAACAGTAAAGTACGTGAGTTGAGGACGTATCAACAAAACAAAATAAAGATGCAGTTCCTTGTGGTACGTTATATTGCCGTGTTGTTTAACTTTTTCTGGCACTTCAAGCTGGGTGGTTTGCAACTGAGCTCTTATGATTTCCTGAGAGGTCTTGCGGCACCCAGAACGTCATTTTTCACTTGGTTTATTACAATTGAACTTGGGATTCTTGCCGCTTACTATGTAACTCAAAAAAAGAGTCCTCATTTTGCTGCTAATGATGGTTTAATCATGAAAATTGTATCATTTGGCTCCACATTCGTACCACAATTAAATCAACTCCGTCCATATATAAGTACATTTTTATCATACTGGGATATATTTGCCCTTCTTCTAGGTGATATTCTGTTGGTTGTGGTGTTGTTTGGATTTGTTTCAGTGTTGGGTAACTGATTAGTATAGAACTAAAGCAGACTAGACATATAATTATTAAAGATTTCTGATAGGTAAAATTAAGATATGATGTAATTTGAAAGTATCGATGATAGAAACTGCTTCTACATGGAAATCGTGTCGTTATCTTGAAGACTTTTCTTCCTTCAATGAAGGTACCATCCTATCACAAAGAGCTATGTATACACCGGGTTACCTTTTTTTACTTTACAACCTTTTTAAGTTTCTCTTTACAAAACGCTACTAACAATTGACGTCTCCTCGTTTTGATCATTCTACTTTTAAAATCATATCATGTCATGTCGACGCTAGATTAATCTATTTACAAGGGCTAGCGATCCCAATTCTTCATATGTCTTCTTTTTGCTTCAATGGCATTTTCAGCACCTCCTGTTCTACCCTTTCGAAGTTGGTAAATCAATAAACCAGCAGAGAAAAACAGAAGCCCAAACCACGTAACCAAATATTGCAAGTGGTTATTCTTGAATGTCACTTTGGGAACCGTACCAAGTGGAACACCTTCATTGATGAATTCAAAATTTTGAAATTCCATGGTGGAGTCTCTAGAGTCGGTCTGTGATTTGGGTTTTCCGCCAAACCAAGACCTTTTTCGTTCAGCACCCTCAGTGTTCCATTCAGGGTGGTCTTTCCTATCGTGAATAGCTTGACAATAAATAGGTAAGGCTCCACTTTCAAGTGCCATAGCTTCTACGTCAGGAACGAAGAATTGACGAGAATTAGGGGTATGTTCATATTGTAAAGTAGAACGAGGAGGCATGACTCTTAGAAGTGCTTCAATCTCGATTTCTCCCGCGGGCCTGGCCAAATGCAGCAAGTAGCCATTGGATCTTTTACTTGGGAGGACCTTCTCTTTAGATATCCAACCTCGGTCAACTAGAAGGGCTTTACCGTCGGCTCTGACAAAAGGAGTGACGAGAACGTACCCCATTTCGTCACCTCTGAACCGTGGGCCCAAAAAGAGTTCCTGTTCGTAATCGAAATGACCCTTAAGAATGACTCTTTTGTATTCAAAGTTACCCACTTCGGCCGGATCAATATTCATTGGGAGTTCAGTAGGTGGAAGCGATAGTAAGTATTCACTTCTAGCAATAAGTTTACTCTTCCAGTCCAATCTTTGAACTTGCCAACAACCTAATCCAAAGGAAATTACTGGCATGGCACACATTAAAGTGAGGAAGACCTTTCGAAAGATTGGATTTTTGGCTTGCTCTTGTTTCAAGGCAATATTAGTTGTGGAAGACTTGATGGGTTTCCAATCTAAAGTTGATGTTTTCACAGAACGTGTGGAGCGCAATGGTTGTGACATGTGGGCCACGGACCTCAGTGAGAGCCCCGGACTGTTCAACAAGCGTATCATACCTTTACCTTGAATAATGAAAATTTAATAAAATGTAAATCAAATAGGGTGAGAAGAGATAGAGAGATTTGGGAAGTAGACAGATGACGATGACATAAGACTTGTTAAATGGAGCGGACGATTTGTAAATTAGTTAGACACTTTGAGATTGAAACCATGTTAAAGGTGTTCGGGTCTAAGCCCAAAGAACATGCAATGAGGAAATGATTGTGTGGTCTTTGAAAGTTCTTCATAGTTACCAGTTTAACGAGTTGTGATTACTTTACCAGCCATTTTTAAAACTATTTTCTTTTTTAGGCGGCTGCAAATTATGCACATAACCATTACCAGCAAAACCTTGAGTAGAGCCATTGGTGAATTAAGTAATGGGCCAGGAATGGTGGGAAAAAGATTTGATGATGGTCCACAAAAGGGTGATAATGTTATATATAACATGATTCAGAGGGAACAAACTAGATATATAAAGAGACGAAAAAAGTACATAAAGAGCGAGAAATAGATATATGATTAGATGATTTTGGCTGCTTGCCTAAGGTTTAGCGAGGTAGTAAATATGATCAGCCACAAAGTAACCTTTAGTTGAGCAACATAATCTACATTTTGATATTGAAGACATTATTGTTATTATTACAGACAAACGTCAGTGTACAATACAGTGTACTCAACCACAACAGGAGTTCCATTAATCTCCTCCGTAGCGGTGGAGTAACTGGTACTGACAAAGCCATCTACATAATCACTTAAAGCGTCGAATGCGCTGCACTGACCAAAAGAAGCAGCAGAAGAAGTTTGGGTAGAACTAGATATGTCCGACAGACTAGCTGCGACCGAAGTAGAGGTGGTTGGAGGTGCAGTGGAAGAGGTAATTTGGAAAGTAAATGACGTGGTCTCAGGTACGACATTAGCCACTGAACCTGTAGTTGTTGGTACTTCAGTAGAATAGTCAGTGGCAGTAGTAGTGGTCCACAGTCCAAGCGAATTGGTGTAGATGTAAACAGTTTCTAAAACATCGACAGTGATCCAGTCAGTGATGGTAGTTGTCAGAGTTGGCGTAATTGTTATTTGAGTGGTCGAGGTAATATCAGTTTCGGCTGCAACCGCAAACGATACAAGGCCCAAGGCAAGCAATTGACTCAACATAGTTGGAATTAAGGAATGTGGGGATGAGAGTCTGCAAAGTGCCCGTGGAGGTTCGGAAGTGTGCTTGGAGTGATTGAAAGTTTACTTGAAGTCGAATGTCTACAGGGTCATCATATATATATCCCAGCCTCGTTCGAAGGTATACAACCAGCTCCGTTAATAATAGTTGACAAGAATCCGATACATTTAACTGACCAGCGGCGGCAACATACGAATTAAGATTTAGACAGAAGGAGTTGTTCTAACACCCGATATGGCCTGAGAAGCTTCTTTGATCTGCATCTTCGGCGTCCAACTGCGTCATCTGCACCTAAACTCGTTTGACGTGGTACCGGTGAATCTGCAGCATAGTGCCAATTCGGATCCAGAGCAGTGAGAAAGGGTCCACAGCCAGCCATCCAACATTTTGCAAGCGGCTTGCATGAAAGGGTTCAAATCAAGAGATTCATACTAGGTTGAAACATTCTATAGTGGTCCAGAGCTACAGAATCAATACCTTCTTTACATATTTGTGCTGCCTTCATTCTACATCGATCTATTACCCTTATTACTCTTTCTACTGTTCTATTATATATTAGCTAACAAATTTTACTAGCAGATACTTTTGCGGGTGCGGCCTGCACACGGACGCAAAACCGATTCGAGCATCATCCAGCCACGAGCTGCAATAACCAGAGACTCCAATGCAAACTATACAGAAATTCAGAGGTCATGCTGTTCTCTGATTTATTCCCTCAACAGAAGATTCCAAATGGGGAAACTCTTGTACCAATTTGACCCCCAAAACATCTCTCAATTTGCGGAAACCTTCCATACGACCCTTGAGGCGGGCATTGCTTCTGGCAGTCAGTTCTACAAACTCACGGGTATAGACGTCAGGGTTTCTACCGTCTTCGATATATGTGAGTACATCAATAGGGATAGCATACTTTTCTGTGCCACTACTATCCTCCAATTGGGCCAAATGGTCAACTGCTTGGTTGGTTTTCAGGATTAGAGCTGCTTGCGACTGCGCTGTGCCTTGATTATCATGAACAAGGACTCCTACTTCGATGAAATCCTCAATAAGGCCCTGGAGCCGCTCTAGCGTTTCTAAGAGTGGTTTGTTTTCGGGTCTGGGCGTGATACTAGTGGTAGTCATGGCCGATTAGTCTGCTGGCTCGGTGTCTGAAAAGGGTCTGATGAGTTGCGAAAAGATCAGAGCCGACTGCGTGCCGGATTGGTAGTGGAATGGTGCAGTCCAGGTATTAAAGGGAGAGAAATTGGTAGTAGTATGTGTAATGACACAACAGGGATTCACGTGGTAATAGCAGAATCAAGTGGAGAATATTAAGAATATCGAGGTTTCTCTTTTAGCCCCAATCAATAAGTTAGCACCTTAATTGGCAGATTCGATATCTGATTCTGATTGATGTCATTCTGAGTTTTTGGTGAATTTTTTCATGATGTGTATTTTAAATCTCTTCTGCATCTGTCGACAATTCTTCGTCAAATAATTGAAGTGATAAAGTAATGTGATTCTTATTTGCATTTTGTTGCTAAACTGATCTACAGTTTAAGATGTTAAATGCCCAATTATATTCCTTCATCTCTGTAATTTCAATTATCATTTCCATTTCTTCTCCTACTTTTTTCCTGATAGTCCTCTTGATCTTAAATTATCACCGCTAAAATATTACCATTAAATTATACCATCGAATTTATAATTTTTCATCGTCAGTGTTGCAATGCCCAAGATCGTTTCCATTCATTATAGTCCCCATAGGTGGAGTCAACTTCTGAGTCGAGAAAATACTCGTACACCTACCAAAGGATATCACCCTATTACCGATTTGGGCTTCACTCCCCGTCTAGGTTCTGGTAGAGGATCTTTCACCACCACTCCAGTAGGATCTAAATCTTCCAGTCCTTCTCTCGAAGAAAGTCAACCTCCGACAATCCCCACAATAGACGTGTCACAATTGTCAGTACAAGAATGTTTAGAGCGTATGTCGAGATATAAAGAACTACTGGCTGGTGCAGACCAGGCTGCTTTGGAGAATGAATGGCTCGGGGAAGTTAACAAGGTTGCACTCAAATTGCAATTGATTAGAGAATGTTACAAAGTAGTACAATCAGTCAATCGGAAAAGAAATATGATCAAGAATGCATCACTGGCTATGGCGCACCATCTCGCACCAGAGAGTACACCAATCCCATCGGATGCAATAGATATGGAAGACGAAGATGAAGATGAACCGGAATATGAAGATGTCAGGGCCAGTCAAGCCGCTAGCACAAAATCTGTGGATTCCCCACTCTTGATGATGGAAGATAATGAAGAGTCTTCCGGGTCGACCTCAGAATTGTAGACGTATATATCAGAGACGTAAATCATATCAAAACATAGCAGGGTTTCAGAGGGTGGTAAGAGAGAATCGGATGATGAGAATAGTGATAATGGTTGTAATAATGTGGTTCGTGGTATCATACTCTAACGAGCTACGCCCAGCTAATTAGCAGTGCAGAAGTGGCAGAAAAGAAAATAAAAAAAACCCCAAACTGGAACTTAAACATCTGAAAATCATCAAATTCGAATGGTGAACCACATGAAAAGTAAGAAATCCCGGTATGCATGCATTGGTAAATACCTACTTCCAGACCGATTATTCCATCATCGGACTTGATACAATGATGTTGTTCATGTTGATCCATTTATTCTTTCAATCTTTCTCTTTCCGTTATCGCTTCTCTCGCGGCCTTACCCGGGGAGTTGACCGACCTGCATACGACTACACGGGCGTTTATCGCAAATTAATTTACCATTGAGTTATAACCATCATGAAAGCCGTTGTCTCGACTGGCAAAGCGTACTTCTGTACCATTTTGTCGCTTTTTGCGATTGTCATCTTGTCCTTCATCGGCTACTTGTTCTACACTGGCCATGAACTGATGATGGGGTCTATTAATGACCCAACTGACGGCAAGGCCGTGGCTAAGACCGTTTTCAACGCAGTATTTGTATACTTGGGATTCTTTGTATTCTGTGGATTACAGGTATTGTTAATCCAAAGACAAAACCGCATCCAGTTGGAGTAGATGACTTTATTGACTAGGCTGAGATACTGGCTCTAGTCAATGGCTGAAGATGATAGATAAGACGATAGAATATACTTTGTATAATGACCATGTAGGGAAGTAGTAATAGAGAGGATAAGAAGAGAGAAGAAAGGGGAGGAGAAGGCAGAAAAAAAGGAAAAGAAGAGAATCGAAAGAAAATGTGGAATTATCACAGAGCACATAAGTGTAAGGTTTTTGAAGACGATTGGATGTCTCTGTGACGATGGAGCTCTCCTCGTGGTTTTTACTGCCATACTGGCATATTCATATGTTACTTCTCAACTCGTGTACTACAATCTTTAGCCTTCACTCGTATACAACAATCTTTAATCGTAAACCAATCGCCAGTATTAGCCTTCTTTACACTTCTACACTTCCTACTAACAAGTTTACATAGTTATCATTTATCAGATACACACTTTCTGCCTTCAAACATCTTCAAACTTCACTTTTTCACAATTTTGCTACCAGAGCCTTCCCTTCTCTCCAAGTTACATTCCCACTCCATTCACAGACATCAAGTACCAACAGACGAAGATCATCAAGCTCCTGTTTGGAAACCCCAACATTGAGAGCACCTCTTAAGTGCCCCTTGAGTTGAGGATTCACATCTTGAGGAATCAAGCTCGCCACAATGCACATTGACGTTTCCTTGGCCGAGAGAATCTCAGTGAAGGAGAGTAATGGTGCATAGCCATGATGATAAGCATAGTACCAGAGATCAGGGTACGCATTGAACATTTGCTTTCGAATACGCATATTCACTTTAGTCAGATAGATGGTATTCCAGAACTCGGAACCTCGAATCAATTCCTTTTGAAGCTTCTTCCGATCGATCGAATCTTCAGAGATAAGTCCATCGATGGTGTCAGATCCAGCAAATTCTGTCCCAGCAAAATCTTCTTGAACAAGATCATTACTTGCTACCCTTCCTGGATTAACATATAGAGGCCTCACGGGAGTATGGGAAGGTTGAAGCTTAGTAGGGGTAACATTTTTCAAAATCATCAAAGCATTAATGGCCTTAGGAAGCCCAGCAAGGGCAACACTCTTCAACAAGACTTCTCGGACCTTGGATGCCACCAGGGATTGCTTCTCTTGGATATCTTCCAGTTTGGAGTATTTAAATGCAAGTGGAAGTTTTTCGTGATATGTGTAAGGAATTAAGACGTCAGGTAATTGGACCCCTACAGCACTCAAGTCGGCAAATTTCTCGGCCAGCAGCTCTGAATCTTCAGCTAGGCGAAGAAGGTGTTTATCACAAAGAAGGCCACCTTTCAGGGAGCTTCCACTGTCAAGTAATTGTTGTCTTAAGGCGAAATGGAGCACTTTGGGGATTTCTTGTGGCTGGTTAACCACCGATAAACAGGCGCAGGTCACGAGATACCAGGTATCATATAAGCTGGGGTACTTGTACGCAAGAGCTACAAGTCTTTCAGGGTTAAGAACGGTCATATTGGGGCTGGTGTTGCTGTAAAGAGGTCCGAGATTTTAGAAATTTGTTCACTCCGCGGCCCGTTCAATTTCTGGGGAAGCGGAGGTGGGGTAGAGAAAAAGAGAAAGAAAGAAAGCGAGGGTGAGATTCTCATAGGCCGATGAAGAATGGTGATAGGTTGATTGGAATTCGAACGAGGAGAGTGTACTAAGTGTGACTACAAAGGATTATCTGTGGTATGTATTGCATGGAATAGTAATCAAGAAGTAGTAATGAATTAGACGTTAAAAAAGGATATTAAAACAGGTATCGACTTAGATAAGAGTGGTCTTTTAGTCAAGAGTAGATAAAAATAACAGCTGCTCAATGAACCGATCTCTCACAAGTTATACTCAGTTCGTTAATTGTGTGCTGGTAAACTCAGTAGTATTGCAAGAAATATCTAAATAATTATATGAAAAGTGTCTAGTATTGTATTTTGATATGCAGCTCTAATGTCCCACCTGCTGTTTTACATTCTAACATGCTTCTTGTCTCTAATTTTCCGATTAACTTACCCAATCCTCATCTTAAAAAAACGATAATTCAACTACCCTGTATTTCCTATAATTTTATCATTGCAATGTGATGAACTTAATTATTGATCTTTTCCCTATCAGCTTAGATCTTGTTCCCGATATTGTGTCCCTGATCTTGTACCTAATAATCGTACCACTTTACTTCTCATAACATCGCTAAAATTTCACTTAGCCCTCTCAACTTCCAAAATTACAACTCCCCTCTACTCGTCTCTCACTCTCCTATGAAAATTTTGAACTTCGTCTCTTACCCCCAGAAGCAACCATTTCTTTGCAATCTGATCTTTAAGCCTCTTCCCATTCTCTCTGGTCCAATATCCCATTTTCCAGATGTGATGTTCTCTAATAACGGGTGCATCTGGTCGAGGAGCTGACGCTGCAACAGAAAATGATCCACTGTTTATCAGTTTAGCCCCAACAACTTTTCCATCACTGTAAAGCTCAATTTCGTTATTTATTCGACTGGCATTTTTCTCCCATGGTCTCATGGTGGCATCTAAGGGAACCCATATATTATCTCTCCACATACTAGAATTCAACATTTCTTCCATTCTCAGCACTGCTCTCTTGTAGGCAAACTTCTCGTCCTCTCCAGTAAATGCGTTAACATTAGTAAAATTGCTCATTTGTGTTGTATCCGGTGAAACTCCTTTATATTCGGTGTTGTACTCTGATACATTCGGTCGGTATGGTGCTTCTAAGTCTAATACTGTTTTAGCAAACATCTCTTCTTGTTGGACCTTGATTCTGGCCTCTTCCATTTCCTTTTCTGCATCAGGGAAGAACATCTCGTCCACGGGAACCTCACTACGAATATAAAGTTGGCATTTGGCCTCGTATATAGCATCGATAAGGGTGATGAATCGACGTGCCTCATTCTTCATTTTGAGCTTGAGCTGAGGAATGTTGTCTAGAATAATGATGCTATACTTTGATGCCAAAGTTATATAATCTGAGGAAGAATGAAGTCCACCACATATATGATCGAAGTCAAGAACACAACAAGTATCACTCTTGTATGTTTCGGGTATAGAAATTGAACGACCATACACCTCAATTGACGAAGAAATGGGGTTTTCATCGGAGATTTCTTGCATTATAAGTTCTTCCCATTGACGTTGATGATTTTTATTGTCCCTTTTCACCACCAAATGCAGAGTTTGTTCATCACAGTTTCGAGAGTTCAAAATACGATAATCCACTTGTGAATTCATATCCACCGAATGACATTTCAGGTGCAAAATTTTGGTGAAGCTTTGGAAATGTTTCTTATGAAACTCTGTAGAATAAAGATCCTCAGGAAGTCGATTTGAAGTCGCTACAAGGACACCTCCCAACTTAAAATAATAGGTAAACAATATTTTCACCACATGAGCAGCAGCAACATCTGGAAGCATAAATTCATCTAGCATTAAAATGGTGCTTTTATTGATCATCTTTTGTGCAATTTCGAATAATATAAATTCACTTTCTCGAGTGAAAGTACGCAGCAGCAGTCCTTCAAAAACAGATGACGTAAACAATTTTTCATTTTGAATGGCATGCATTTCATTGTAGACCCATAAAATAAAGTTGTTATAGTGCCATCTCATCTTAGAATGATGTGGAAGTGACTCGGCAAATATGTCCATAAGCATTGATTTTCCACATCCAACTTCACCGTTAAGAAGTAGCCCCTGAGGTGATGCTACAGTACTCAATTCTTCTTCATCGGTCATTATCTTAATCAACTGATGTTTCTCAGCTTCTGCATCCTTCCGGAATAAATTCTGGATAGTGCTGAGTTTAAAAAGTCTGATATTTCCGCTAGTTTCCTCCTCTACAATCTGCTGAGCTCTTCGAACTTCTAACTTTTTCAATAGAAGTTGAATTTTTACGCTGATTTCCAGAGTTGGCCTATAGTTTACTACTCTGTAGTAAAGTCTCTGGAATTCTTTCATTGCTCTAATTTGTGCCTCGTCTCGTTTAAGGGTCCCTCGGCTTATATGGTTTTTATAGAGGACATAAGGATCCGTTATAGAGATCTGGTTATCAGGTTGATCAACTTGAAATTTCAGCAGCGCAATACGAGGTGACCTGCCATCAACGCCATGTGGACCAGAAGTGGTACCATATCTTCTAAGCTGCCATATCTGTGACACTGTCCTAGTTGACTTCATGATGGTCTCAAATTATTTTATCTATTTGATCTATTTGATCTATTTTTGATTTACCGACCACATGCAGGGACCACTGCTAATGATAAGCCGAAATGGAAATTCGGATTGAGGGTACCCGATGTATTATTATAAATCGGGAATAAGAGACTAGGACAGATTCAATTAGTTATTGATACAAATCAAGAGTCTCCGACCTATCTTTTCTACTTTCGATTAGGTTACACTTGACACATTTAGTCAAATTTAATTGGGTTTATTAATTTATGCACCTCTATTTCTATTTCTATTTCATCATCATTTTGGCAAACTTCTTATCCAAGGAGTTAGAAAGCCCATTCATTTCTTGATCACTTCTTCCATATAATTCAAACCACCATTTGAGATCAGAATAATTAAAAAATAGAATCCCATCATTATCTTGTAAGTCTTTCGCTGGGCTATAGTTTTGATTAATAAACTCACCAGTACGACTAAAAAAGTAGTCCCACACGGAAACTGTAGAATCTCTTACACCATCCATAATAAGTTCCCTCTCTGAGTTACACATGAATGTTCCATATTGACACAGATATTGATGGTAGAAAAGCCTTTTCAAGAATCTACTATTAAATTCGAATGAATTTGGGTGTTGTCGAAGAAGCTGATACACGGAATCTAAAAATTGGTGGAAGATTGGCGATTTTTCTGAATTTCCTGAGTAAGAGTACAGAGAATGTGAGTTATCATCAAACTCATCTGATGTCATGACCTGCTGGGCAGAGACGGCAGTATTTTTTATATGGGTTGCGGCTCGCAGAATGAAGGAAAGAACGGCTTTTTTGCTATTATTAGCAGCCGCAAGATGTTGTTCACTCAAAAGAGAGGACAGGAACGATGATTCCAGACCTGTTTGATCTATCGATGGAATAGAGTCCGGCTCAAGCAGCGGCGAATCGACTCCAACTTTCATGTCAGTGCCCTTCAGATATTTGGCACCAATACAGCCTCCATGGTCAGCTCGAAGATTGAATTTAAATCCGAAACTAACCCATTCCTTTTCAACTAAAACAGCAAACCCTTTCATGGTTCTGTAGTATGGATCTAAACATAGTTGCAGCAATGCCAGTACTTGCAGTGTCCTGTCCCAACCATCAGAACAGTGTATTAACACATTGGTGTTATTTAAATGAACAGACTTCGTTATCCGATCTACAGACTGTAAAATGAGAGAAAGTCTATAAAGCCATTGGGTTTTAGTCAAATTCTGTTGAAGTAAAGCATAAGCCCCTTCGTCATCTGGTTTAATGGGATGCCTATCCAAATCGTTTAAGATTGTATTCAATTTGTTCAAAGAGTCCCTCATAACATGGATATTATCGAGATTACAGAATATTTTATCCACTTGCCATGCTGCCTGCTCATCACCATCCTTTTTACCCCTATAGTTGTCTATATTTTCAGTTCCAGCTCCAAGGGCATGTTGAGCCATAGCATTAGGCAAAGGACGCAAATCCAACAAAAGATTACGTTGTGGCTGATCTCGGTTAATATCATGATTGGTGTTGTGGTCATCCTCTCTCTCGATCCCTTCAATTACATTCATTCTTTCGTGATGTTGTCCTTGAAAGATCTCCCCAATGAGTTTTTCATCTTGTAAAGACCTATTTTGAAGTTTTAACCCGACCAATGGCTGTGCACATCGGGCAATCACGTTGTGATTATATCCCACTCTATGTCTATATACTACTGCTGGTATCCGTTGCTTTGAACGAAATTTACCGGCATGTTTGAGAATATTATCAGAGATCACTTTTGGAACTACAAACTGATTTGGATACAGAGGACAGAAGGAGTAAGTTTCGTTAATATCAGAGATTCTCCAGAATGATGAATGTAAACCAAGTCTTAAATACTCTTCTCTGGCATTATAAAGGTCCCATCCATTGATTTTTAAAGCCGTTTCGAGCATATTTTTCTGGTACGAAAAGGCATAAAACAACAGGATATCATTTTTGGCTCTAGGGAGAGTAATTTGGTAGCTCAACTGTTGAAATACATCGTTACATACATTGTCATTTATGAAATCAAACAGATAGTAGGTGAAGTCTCTACATTGAACCCGAATATGAGATGCCGAGTAGTGGTCTAATTGAGGAGTGGTAGTGGGGAGATTAACCGACAGGTCCATTCCAGCAGTACTATTCAATGCTGGAGTGGAAGCGCTGATATTTGATTGATTTTTATGAGCCTCATGAGACGGGTCAGGGATATTTAAGGATGACTCCAGTGAACCAGTTGTTCCAAGAGTTGTCGATAGAGAAAGATAGGTCTTTTGCAGCCTTGTATTTCTACTTCCATTCTCTACTCCTACATGACCAT
Source organism: Kurtzmaniella quercitrusa (assembly GCA_030570095.1). NCBI lineage: Eukaryota > Fungi > Ascomycota > Pichiomycetes > Serinales > Debaryomycetaceae > Kurtzmaniella > Kurtzmaniella quercitrusa. The sequence goes on along the minus strand of JAJLUZ010000003.1, from coordinate 62,988 downwards.
CTCTAAGCCCATTTGCGTTGCTCTTGATCCATGAACTGCCCCTGAACTTTGAGATACGTTCAATTATCGGATAGCAAATCCAAATTTCTCGTGGAGTAAGTGAGTCAGAATTGGGTGGTATGAAGCTGAAAACAAGGTGACTGGATGCTAGAATAAGGGTTCCCGAGATGTAGTAGCCACGTCGTGCCAAAGTGACCCCTTCGATCGTAGCAACGATCTGTCCGTCCATAATAGTCGGTCTTTCAAAGGAAATGATAAATTCAAGGGTTTGCGGGTCACGTGAAGATAAGTTGAAGACGTTGGGTGGGGTGGTTCGAAATCCTATGGGGAATAGTTCATCTACGGATTGTTGTTTATAATACTATGGGTGATGGTTTGAAAGTTAATAGAAAGTTGCTGATAATTTCATCGGAGCTGATTAAGCTCATCTAGCTGGGTTACCTTTTTTGGTCTTGATCATTGTTAATAAATTAGATGATGGTGAAACTACCTGCTTTTATTTGGAAGAGGGTATCAGCGTTAGACATAAAACAAAAATTCTTGACTCTCCCACCCAATGCCTACGTAATATCTACTCAGCACATAGAGACTACCTTCTGAATATCTAGTGACTATCTGACTTTTCAATTTTGATTTGACTTACAAAATAAATTCGACTACTCGATGATACAGTTTGTCTTCTCACCCCTTCGTACTAGTAGCTTCCTTTTCTACGTTTTCTGTGATCTCCTAATTAAATCAATTTGATCTTGTACTCCAATAATAAAGTAGAAATACATATATCTATTACAATCCATCGAACTTCCGGATCCCGTGCTCGTGCTTTTGCAAGTTACGAATCTGTTTTGTGGACATCTTTTTGACCTTGGTCTTTTTCATTTCTGAGGGCTCTTCCATTTCCTCCTTCTCGTCTGATTTTGTAGAGTTGAGATTGATGATCTTTGGTCCTTCCTTGGCAGTGAATCGACGCTTTTTACGAATGATACTCACTGCGCTTTTAGACTCAGCTTCAATGGGACTTACGTCGTTATGATCCGAATTGTCATCGACATTTTTATCGCCGTTACTCTCTGAATCAGTACTTTTTTTTCCTTCGTCATCTGTATCCAACTCTTCTTGGTTATCTGCAGCTTCATCAGAATCATTTAGGTCATCAGAATCGCTTAAATCAGAATCACTTAAGCCATCAGAATCACCATCAGTGGAGTCAACTTCTTCACCACTACTATCATCATCACTCTCATCACTTGGAATTTCAATCTCATCAGATCCTTCAGCTGACCAGATCTTTAAACTATCCATTCCGGCACTAATAAGACGGTAACCACAATCAATTTCTAAAAGACCTACTTCATCAACTGTATTCTTTTTCAGGGCAAGAGAATGAACTCTGGTTTCGACCACTTTTCCTCGTTTGTAGTTGATTCGATGAAGAAGCCCATCACTGTCTCCACACCAAACAGAATCGGCTACTTCTTGGTCATCCAAATTCATCGTTGGAATAATGGAATCAATCGAGGCATTTTTATTTACTTTGATTCTAGATAATTGGTCCATGAACTTATTTTTGGAGTTTTTCCAAATTGTAACGAGTCCTTCTCCATGAGCAACTAAAAGAGAATCGTTTTTATTACCATTAATATTATCGTTAGTATAACACATGGATAACAATTCATCTTCTTGATCATCTGATTGTGTGATTATCCCCTTCCTTATATCAATATGCAGCAATGTGGTTGATCCCAAAGTCATGTAATGATACGCAGATACATCAGGCATTGGAAGAATATGATTTATAGCATCATCGTGAGCTTTGCTAACTCTATATTTGATCTTTTCCTTCAAATCTGATGAGTCGTATACAAGGACATCTCCATTTTCTGTTCCAGCCAATAAGAATGGTTTCGTAGAAGAATGACACAATTGGGTAATTGAATCATCTTTCCCGTGGAAATCTTTAACTACATTAGTTTTACTTAATACTTTACCCGATTCAGTAAGTGCCTTCTTGATGACATTATCGGTACCAACTGTGTATATATGAGATCCCAATGAACCTTCAAGTGGGTCAAACAATAGAGAGCGACAGGATCCCTTATGACGCTTTGTTTTCCATAGAGTAGTCACTAGTGGATCAGCAACAGAAGAGTGATCACTGATTACCGACCACCATTTATGATGGGACTGGGAAACTGATTTCACCACCAGCGAAATCTCTCCAGTCTTAACTTTTTTCCTTTGAAGTTCTTGAAATTCTTCTCTATTCCTACTCTGTTGCTCTTCCAACTTTTCAACATCGTACTTGAAACAATAAACATGTCCAGACACAAACCCATTGGCCAAGATTGGTTCAGAGGGGTGTGAAGCTACAGCAAAGAGAGGGTCTGCGTAGTTGATTTCAAGTATAGGCGACACATTCGACTCAAGCGTGGCAGCAGCATTGGCAGAATTCGATTTACGTCCTTTCCCCATGACAATGGTCTCCAGTTTTCACCTGTTGATGTCTTCTTAATCGGGTTTTCCAGGGCGCGATGAGATGATTATCTCCTGCATGAAGCCGGCTGCAAATCATAGAAAATATCCCGAAAAAAAATGAAAAAAATGAAAAAAATGACCCGGGGTCCTAACCAAGAACATTTCTCTCGAGTCCGCCACAGTTAATCTCGAGAGCAATCTCGAAAACGGTGGGAGATTGTCTGACAAAAAATTTACAAAGGTCTATCTTACATGAAGATTTCCATCACACATATAAATTTATATGAACATACATAAATGTTGCATCTCTTGTTATAGTATTTGTATTTTATTTTCACTTTTCCCTACGATTGTTGCTTAAGATATTGCCCAAATTTACTTGCCTCATGAATCCCACATTCCGTCTTTGCCTGTCCCTTCCATCTACCCGCTCTCTCATCTTCTCCTTCAGCTACTGGAACTGTTGAATGCCAATCTCCAATAGATTTATAACCTAAGTCTAATAAATCATTGTATGGTACATTATTGGTATCAATGTATTCTTTAACTTGTTTGAAATCCCAATTACACAATGGGTTAATCTTAATAGTTCCACTAGCCTCTTCAATTTCTACTACTGGCAATTCCTTACGAGAAGCACCTTGAGATTTTCTTCGCCCGGTCAAAACTGCAACCACGTTGAGTTCGCGATATGATCTTTGCAGTGGCTCTACTTTGACCAAATAGTCGTATTTCTTGTCATCCTTCTCCCAAAGCATGTCACCATACTTGGCAGAAAATTCAGTTTCATTCAGAACTCCTTGAGGCTTGAAAATATGCAAAGTGGGGTTGTATTTTTCCTTGATTTTATCAACTAATTCATATGTTTGTGGAAAATGGTGTAACGTATCTATGAATACCAAATCAATTGGATGGTTATGCTTCTCGTCAAATTCGCCGTCTTCACTTTCCGATGAACTGTCATGATTCTCTGAATAATTGTTCATCTTGGAAATCATGTCTATAGTAACGAGTCCGGTTAAACCAAATGCAGTTGTTTGGTACAACCTTGGGAAAGTTATATAGGCCCATCTGATAATTTCTTCTGGAGATAAATGCAGAAGTTTTTCATTGATGAAATTCAACTGTTCACTACTAATGTTGATCTTTGATTGAGTCATTATCAAATTAGAAATATGAGTTTAATCGAATCAAATAGATGTAATTAAAAAGAGTTTACCAATTTGTGGCAGGTGGTTCATTGCTTAGTTATGTGTGTGAGTGCACGTGAGATGGAGCAATAGAAAAAAAATTTGTAAATTAAAAAGAAATTATGAAAGCGTGATATTTATCACGTGTGTAGAATTAGTCAGTCGAGATCTTCGACACCCGAATCAAGAGCATCCAGGGCCAATAAAATTTCGAACTTAGGATCGAAAACGAAAGTCTCCATTACGGTTTGAAGTACTAGAATAAAAGGAAGTGCAGTCTTTGACGAATAATCTTCCATCGAAATGTAATTGCAATTTTATTCACAACAAACAGGGTCACATCGTTGTATATTTGTGAGTAAATGGTTTATTAGCTTGGTAGTCAATTCGTAAGTAACTTAGGACCCTTTATTCATCGGATATAAATTTATGGATGAGTTTTTGTCAGCTGCAACTATTTCGTAAAGTTCACATGCATCATATGATTGTAGTTCACACCACATAATTGGTAAATTTTCAATTAGAATCTCCACAGACCCTAACCTAAATTTCAGGAGTACACCTTGAAAATAAATTATCTGATTCTGTTATCATGTGGAGTGAATCCGGCATGCATGAAGTTTACGAGGTATCTTTGCTTGAGTGTAGTATCTTATTGCTACTGTCTTGATCAATTCAACCATTTGCCTGATCGATGGATAGAATATTTTAATAGTGCTTGTTTCAAACGGATTTGACGTATAAGTCAATTTATCGTTTATTTCCTACAAAAATTCAAACAACGATTATTAATGTGGTCTCTATTTTGAGAGGACAAATTGGCGGAGAAATCCGACTAACCCCATTAGTGGTACTCCACATAGATAAATAATTATGCACAAGACGCACGACAGGATACGAACGACCACCAGTTTTAACCATCGATAGTTGGATTTTACTTTAGTAGGAGATAATAGAGATGTCTTGAAGGAGTACAATTGTTAATTGTAACCTCGTCACTAACAAGCAAGTCGGCTTTGTGAGCAGTAGAAAATCAAACAAATGGACTAAATATAAAATTACAGTCACCGTATTTTTAGTTATCCGTTGACATGAAGTAATACATTTCGTAAATCAAGAAGAATTTACTGGAGATATTTTTGAAGCTTGTACGGCTAAAGATACTTAGTAAGTTTAATTTGGGCTGGACCTATAATACTGTCATTTAAAAAAATATCGATTATATAATGAAGTATGACCCCAGATGATTTCAGGCTAAGCAAATTATGAATCGAAACACTAAGATATTAATTTGCAACTTGTGTCAAACACAAATTCTGCAAATCCAAGAAGAAAGCGAATTACTAAGCTACGACAACAAAACCGTTCTTTTAGCAGAAACCGTGAGAAATACTATTAAAGATGAACATTATGGATCAATTAACGATAGCCAATTAGGCACCATATTTGTGGAAGGAATTCTGTGCAAAATATGTGGTAACCATTTAGGATTAAATTTAATGCATAGCGAAATTGGCCAAGCAATAGGTGATTACAATGGAGCTCCAGAGCTAGCAGATTTCGATATTTCTTTACAATTAATGGAAATTCAAAATACTGAAAGATTCAGATGGTGGAAGGCCAAGAATCAAATCCTTTTTCTAAACACTCCTATTTGGGGGGATGAGGCTGTAGGATCAGTGTCGGGATTTTGCGGCAATATCCCGAACTCGCGAGAGTTACAGTATTTACGAGGACCTTATCTACTTGAACTACAATCCCTTTCATCGATAGACATTCTCTAGATGGGGGGTGTATTTTGTTGATTTGAGAGTTATTTGACGTAATTGTGCTGGCATTTGGGCCGGCATTTGGAATGAGCCACCCCAAATTTTTGCTTTTTACACGGCCCGTGCGGTTATTTTTAGAGCGTACTAAGAAATTTTAGAACATTACGAAAATGGTATCGATCGGGCTGCAACATAAAAACTGTGGTATATTACGTTCACTGTTGAATAGGAAAAATGATTCACGTTAATAGCCAAGCTTACTTTATTACTTTTACTGGAAGGATTTATTTTGATACATGTATATAATGTTAAACGCCGAAAAGTTCGGAATATGCAACATCACAGGAAGCTGACTTTATCACTATAGCTTATTAGTGGGCTTTTATGGTTTGGCATAATGGCTGTGTTCTGCAGGAGGCCTTTTAATTTTTACGAGGGGGGCTCATTTACCGCCTGAAGGGTTGGTCCAGGGTGAGAATAGAAGGAAAACCATGACAACCACTTGTGATAGAGAAATTGGCCAGGATTTAAAAGAGAACCTTAGATCTAAATATAGGGAATTACCAGAGCTCAAAAGTTGCAGTTTCTGGGGGCGGAGAAGGTTGCCAGGCGTAGATTTCCAAGGCTCAGTTGCGGTGCAGAATTCGCGTACGTTCCGGGCACCGGCTCATAACAAGACACTCTCAAAGAACCCTAAGATACTAAGTAGAACCACCAATATTGCAGTGACAGGGGAAAAGTAAATGATGATGATTATGTCGTGGTGGATGAAATTAGCTCCTATTACTTAACTTCTAATATTTGCAATTTACTTTCAAAACACCATTTCACATTCACAGCGAGCCGAACTGTTTCACCGGATCATTCCCTCCCCACAACGGCCGCCATTACTACGCACTCGGCGCATACTTTGTCACTTCGGCCAACGCATCACCGCATCGCCATCACATCACCATAACACATCGCAAAGGCTCCGGTTTTTACTGCATCCGATATGTTAATATGAATTCTGCTTGAGCAACTAAGGTGTTAAATATTTTCTTTTTTCACCTAATCACCTTGCCCCTGCCTCAACATTTGATTCAGCTTCTTCCTTCCATAGCCCTCCTTATCTTATTGTACCATCAATTCATACTACTTAATTAAATTGTTACATATATTGCAACCCCAGTAGCTTGGTAGATTTACCCTTGTAAAATTTCACTCCTACATTTACTGTCTCCGCCCTTCGTCACCTTACCGTCCATAACCGCCCTGTACTGATGCAGCCTTGGCCGGCCAAACGGTTGTTTCAGGGAGCAGTTGCTGCGTATTTTTAGCCATTAATAGCCTCGAGGTGCGCATCAATTGCGATTTTATCTCTCCATCGCTGATCTCTGGGCCGATTTATACCACGATTTCATTGTCAGCAGTGGACATATTGAGCTCTTTCTTTTAGCCAATAAGTCTATCTTCATCCAGATAATAACTTCCAGCTTTCACTCGAGTGCTATTGAGTGCCACCGAGTACTTCAATTTACTCTTCCTCCATAACTCGGCCCTGCTGCATCCGCCCCTCCGTCCCGCTCCTATATCAATTGACTCCACTTTTAAACAATGGCATCTTTCTCCAAAGAAGAGATCTTACCTTCATCAGATCCTTCCCTGCCCTTCTACTCCAACTTGGCCCCCACTGATTCAAAACCTGTCGATGAATTGGTCCGCTACTTCAAATTATGGAAGAAGTTTATTAAGCTGCTCATCTTTTATATGGGTGAGATTGCCATCATGAAGGAGTATACCAACAAAATCAATCTTCAATTGATTAATCTGGTTATATTTCCGGGTCAAATGAACTTGCCAGTCAAGTACATGACCGAAGTATCTCTGATAACTGTAGAACTGTCCAAGAAACAGAATCCGAACAATCCGATGAATCCAATCATCAATCCAATTATGAATCCAATTATAAATCCTCTCATGAAACATGGGAATCATTCTGCTCTGGACCTCCTGGCATCACAATCTAGACCCCATCTTTTCAAAACAAAGCTGAATCAATCATTTTTGAAGCCATCATTTTCTAAAACGGTTGAATTTGGTAAAGAATTTGGTAAAGAATTGAATCCCCTTCACCGAATTTCCAGTGAAAAGCCTGAAAAGAATTCTTCTTTAAATCCAAGTCACACTAGACTGCACCTGAACCCACAAATGTTGCAACAACAGGGGGCTCAACCTTCTCAGCAATCCCCTGGAGCCCATGAAACTCGAGATCCTATTGTTACCGCCCCAAAAATCTTTCAAAATGATACTCAAATCCCTCCAAACTATTTCAATAGTAAGTCTTCACTTTTCCCCAACTTACCACAATTATTAATTGATAACCATTACCAAGCTTATGAAGGAGAATTGAAAACCGTTAGAGATCTTAAACAAAAGATCATTCCTCGTTTGGAGAATTTGTTACGTAATTTAACTGCCAAGATCAAGGAGATTAAATCATCGTTAAAGAACGAAAATTTTGCTAACAACGATATTCTAGAACTGATCAGTGATACTGGTCGTGTTTTAAGAGCTTATATGGGTTCAATGGAAGCATACAATGCCGATACCCCAATTATAAAATCATCCAAAATTGAAGATAGTGACGGTGATGTCCTTGACGATCCATTTTTATTAAAACTTCAATTGGATTATCAATTGAAACGGCAAATGGTTCAAGAAAACTATGGTTTTGCCGCCTATCTTAATCTTCAGGGTATTGCTAAAGATCTATCTAATTATGTATTGAAAGAGTTAAAGGCATCAACATCCAAATTTGGCAAACTTGTCAATAATGAAAAATGTTGGACTGATACTGCCATGACATCCTTATATCAGGAATTGCTTCAATATACAAATAATACCAAGGCAGAGGCAGAATGGGATTATTTTATCTCTCACAATATGAATTTCATCAATACAAATCCTAATACTGATGGTCCAAATAAGTATAAAGGAGCCCGGTCTTTTGCCAAAGTGAAAGTTCCCTACGCAGATTCTATTCACAACAAGTGTTTAAGAAGTGGACGAATTTACAAGAAACTGAAAATCCTTAAGAATTACTCCGTCTTTTTCTACATCATGACCTGTAATTTTCTTCATGAATTCAAGATTCCCGAAGACTTGAAGCGTGATAAACATAAAATTGGTGGTTTTATTGATAATGATTCTGTCCCAGAGAAGCTGTACAATTTGAATGACTTCATCATCAAACCCAAAAATGATGATAAATTCGTTCTTCATCTGATCTCTAAAAAGACTATCAAGTATACATTCAAGTGTAGTACAGATGATGAATTCCGTCAGTGGTTTGTTGATTTGTCCGAGTTACTCAAATTTGGTCCTAGACATAAGAAACGGTTTGAATTTGTTGAAAAGGCCATCCAAGGAGGTCTGATGGCTTCTCCAGCCAAGAAGACCGACAAGGGATTGAGTCCAAGTATTCTGGAAAGCTCTGGAAAGGTCAATGCACCAACCCATATCAATCTTCCTGGAACAAATAACTCCACGATGTTGAATGGTGCCTATACACCTGTGGTTGTTACTCCACATCTCTCTGATAGTGATACCAGTGCAGCTAAAGAACGTAATCCATTTGATACAGTATTTGTGGACAAAAAGGGAGTCAAATCTAATGCTTCTACACCAAATTCATTAGTCTCTACCCCTACATTCCATCCAAATGAGCTTGCGGCCAAGCTTTCACCAGTAGCTGCACTGAATGGTGTCAACAGACCTCCTTCGTTGAATCTTGAAAATCTTACTATCAATGAACCGGCATCTCAAGTTATTGATCATGAAAACTACTTAAAACTTCAACGAGAATATTTGAGACAACAACAGCAAGTATTAGATAGCCAGATCAAGGAAACCCAACAAGCTCAACAAGCTCTGCATAACGCACAGCATCAGTTTGCCTCAAGTGTGGATCTGTCTGGAAGTTCTTCTAGGTTAGAGCCAGGAAATACTCCTCCAATTCACAGGCAACTGTCTGCTACCTCACTTTCATCTTTTAATATGCCTTCAACGAATATTGGGAATTTCCTTGATCGGTTCCAGTTCCCACAAACGGGGCACCTTCCTGATCAATCGGAAACAAGTTTGGTGGACAAGCCTGAGAAGGCGAATTTTCTGATTCCACATATTGAGCACACCGAACACTGAGAGCATAAATACATTTAGTATATATACTATATCATGAGATAGAAAGAAGCGATATTGTAGATAGATAGAAATGATATTGTAGAGAGGAAGACAATTGGTATATTAAAGATATTTGGCTATAGAAGTCGACTCAATTAAAAAGAAACTTTATAATTAAGTTGATGTTAGTCAAACTGTTGATCCCTCCAAGCACTTACCATGACTTCGAGATGAAGCACTTGACCAATACCATTGAAACCAAGTTCGAATTCTCTTGACATATTCGACTGATGGCTTTTTGTGTAGTTTTCAACTTTCATGACATCACATTCTTATATTCAACGTAAGCCACACTGGGCAAATCATCCTTCTTCGGCTGAACGGTAATAGATAAGGTTAAGTCGCAAAACGTTCGGACCTTCGGAGCGGAGTGGGTAGCATGTGCAGAAAAGACACCGAAAGATGAAAGATGAAAGGCGAAAGAAGAAAAGACTTCCTGAGAATAGGATAAGAGACCCATTCTGACAAACTTCATCCAACCATATCAATTGTATCACATATCACACATCTAACTGATGATTTACCATCTTCATTAGTCATTCTTCCCATCCTCACAATAGAGTGTCCGGTGGAGTTTCTCCGAAAATCCGAGCTCATGCAGCATTTTTCTGCAGGGTGACTAATTGGGATACTTTTGTTCATCAGCACTGAAAAATTTACCGAGCGGATCCATCATATCATATAATCTAACCCCTATCGCCCGAATCGGAACCTATATAATATCTTATCAGCTGTGAGCTTGAAATATATATAGCTAAACTGAACAAGTCATCTCATCTCGTCTTATAGAAAAAGATGACTACCGACCCGTACTTCAAGTACTCGCCGTATATTCCAGCTCGAGAGGAGTCGAAACGACCATTAAAGCTTATTGTAGTTATGGTAGGACTTCCAGCACGAGGAAAATCATATCTTTGCAAACAAATGACCCAAAATTTACAAAACCAAGGATTGGACGCCAAAATATATAACGTTGGTAACACCAGAAGGGCTGAAAATACATCTAATCATCAAGATGCTTCATTTTTCAATTCCGGAAACCCTGAAAACGTTAAACTTCGAGAGAAATATGCCATTGATACCCTTAAAGAACTTCTTGCATGGTTATATCAAGATTCCACTGACAAAGTAGCCCTCTTTGATGCCACAAATTCAACAAAAGTCCGCCGGGCGGCTCTTCTTAACTGCATAAATAACTTTGATGCCATTCATGATTACAAGGATACCGATATTCTTTTATTAGAAAATATAGTAGATGATGAACAAATTATTGAAAGTAATATCATTCTGAAGTTAATGCTTTCACCAGACTATAACTCAGATCTGGAGGATAAAACTTCCTATGATCTGACTCAATTAAAGGGTGGGTCTATCACTGGATTGAATGCCCATCAGCAAGAAGCATATAGTGATTTTCTTTTACGGTTGAAAAATTACGAGCAAGCATACGAGACCATAGAAACTGAAGAGTTAGCCCTTTTGAAGAAAGATAAAGATAATAACAACAATATCAAAATGATCAAACTATACAATTATGGAGGTACATTTGTACGACCAGGTGATGTACTGTTCTACAATGTTATGACGACAGCACTGTTGCTTCAGAGCAAGAAGCCGAAACGATTAGAATCCACTAAAGATTATCTCAATACCATTTTAGAGTTTCTTTTGGGGTATAGATACGAATATGCAAGTCCACCTAGTGGGGGTGCTAGTCAACTCCGAGGAAACAAGATCCATTATCATACAGTGATTACGAAGTAACGAATAAAATAGAAAGACGGGGATATGCTGTAGAACATGCTGTAGGGTAGAAAAAAGTGGAGTATTGTTAGAATACGTTCTTTGTGTATGTTCCTTTTCTACTTTCTTTGTGCTGTGGAAGACTCTATTTGTCTGATTAGCCAGTGTGTTGAATGACCATTAATGACAGATCAGGAGCTAGGCATATCTATTGTCCATCTCTACCATTTACTCTATTATCCACCGCATTATCCATATTACTAACCATTCCTAATCTGTCTCTATCTATCTCTACTATCTACCTCTACTATCTACCTCTACTATCTACCTCTACTATCTACCTCTACTATCTACCTCTATCTGTCTCTACTATCCATCCGTATTATCAATTTCAATATTGTATCGCAACTGATCCTGTTCAGCTCTGCTTAGCCAGTTTAGCCCTGTGGGTGCGAAAATTTCACTGCCGACTTCTAAGCCGACCAGTATCATCCTCGTTTCATTTCCCCATACCTCCTTTACTAAAACACTTACTTAATTAAATACCATAGATCTCTCTATTTCATCCCGTCCGATACCCTTTCAAAATCTCCGTCATTATCACTCCTACCTTCATCCCATTTTTCTCCCTACCAATTCTTCTTCCCCCACACAGCAACCTTCCCACCGCCCTCCGCCTACCGCCCTCCGCCCACCGTCACTGCTGAAGCAGGGCCATTTTTCGCATTCAATTTTAATATTGCTTTGATCAGCTACTTCCCCAGCCCAACTTTGCCACTAAATTGCCTAATTGACTACCATTGACGATGCCTTCTAGTCAAAAAATCGAAAAGGATGCCTCCGCTGTGGTATCTGATTTTGAATCTGATGCTGAAATTGTTACTGAACCAAGAAGAAGAATCCGTAGATCATCTTCCCTCTTCTCACTTCTGGATGGAGAACCTCTCCCTGAACCAGATGCCCTGGAGTATACTGCCTTCATTGCTGATAACAGACACTTCTCCATGATTCGTAACCTTCATATGGCTGATTTCATTACCCTCTTGAATGGGTTTTCCGGATTTTACCTGATTATTTCCTGTCTTCGTTACACTTTAACTGGGAAATCCCATTACGTTCAAAGAGCCCATTTTTTCATTCTTTTGGGTCTCTTCTTCGATATCTTTGATGGCAAAGTTGCCCGGTTGAGAAACAAGTCGTCATTGATGGGTCAAGAATTGGATTCATTGGCTGATTTGATCTCTTTTGGGGTTTCTCCAGCCACTATTGCCTTTGCAATTGGTCTTCAATCTACGGTAGACGTATTGATTTTAACCTTCTGGGTTTTATGTGGTTTAACTCGTTTAGCCAGATATAATGTTTCCACTCAAAAGATGCCCAAGGACAAGAATGGTAAAGTTCAGTATTTTGAAGGATTGCCAATTCCCTCCAATTTGATCTGGGTTGGAGTAATGGCCCTTTTGGTCTGGAAGGACAGAATCGGTGAAGAATTACCATTCGGAATTGTTTTCGGTAATTCTTTTGCTGAATTCCATGTCTTGAGTCTTGGATTCTTTATTCAAGGCTGTGCTGAGATTTCCAAGTCTTTGCATATTCCAAAGTTGTAGTAAATATATTGATGTTACTAAGTAAAGATTTTAAAGTAGATGATTGTAGAGGTATTAGGCCTACATGTTTCTTTCACTATGTACATACAGAATATATGTATATATATATATATATATATATATATACTGGTGTCTTTATACACTTGATGTATTCATAATATGGTCATCATGTCCTCTCAACCAAAATGCCTTCTGTTGCATCGATGACCTTTTCCATCCTTCCTCCTTTGTATTTCTTCTTCTTACTCCTCCTCTTACTCTTCCTCCTACCCTTCCTCTCCCTACTTCTTTTCTCCAAATGAATGACGCCCCCAGAAATTGATATGTGTATAGTCAGTACCCCTAAAAACTCCGGTTTGAAGTTCTTCATAATCTTCCTTCGAAAAGTTTGCAGGGTCTAAAATTCCAATACTATTTGGACTGAACCCCAAAGAATGCTCATGTTGTGTCAAACCAAGAACTTTGGTCGTGGAAAAGAATGCTCCATGGATCTGCCCAAGTTGAAATAAGTACTTGAGTCGATATCTCCATACATGGTCCCGATTATTACTAGTTTGATCAATCCCCATATCTTTCAATGCACGATGGAATGTCGCCAAGTAGAATAGCAACTCAGGTTGACCTTCAATGGACTTCAAAAGAACATTTGTCTTGGTTTTTATTGGAATACTCTTAGTTTGATTATAGGCCTTGTCTATTTCATTGAAATATCTGACATTTCTGGAAATAATACCCCCCTTCGTGTCTTTTTTGGGAGTCTCTATCCGAATTTTGTCATCTTCATATATAACACGGACGATTTGACTGCTAGAAAACCTTCTCACCCCTATTAAAGTTGCTCTTGACGTTAACATCTTCATGGTTAATGACTGACCTTGATGAAAAATAGGTTGGCCTTGTCACGTGATGCACCTTAACCACATTGTTTGCCATCATCAAAATGTTAAAGAAAAAGTTGAAAGGCCCAAAAAATCAAGTAACTATACTAAACCTGTGATAAACCCATGATATAAACCCCTCAGTATATTGTATACTTACAAATAATCGTTGATATATTAGAAAACTCTTGCATTGTCTATGTATCCTTTCAGGCTTTTCTTTAACCCCACTCCTCCTCCCACCTCTTCTTGCCAAACCATAAACCCTCTCTCCAAGGCTTTATGATCTAAGCATTGCTCCTGCACAGTCACTCCGGCAATTTTGCAGTGATTTTTTTTCTCCACCACCAAACGGTTCCACTTTTAACAACCACCAATGTTTGGCCCTAAAATAGCCGGAATGGCGTTGAAGAAGACGGTTTTCCGAGCAGCTGCTGTGTCCAGAATCACACTTGCATCAAAGCAATTGCCCATTTCTCTGTCTGTTCGATTCTATAGCCCTGAAAAGAAAGATTCCACTCCAAAGAAGCAAGAATCGATTTTGACGGAAGATCTTCTCTCTAGAGCTGGCTTCGATGACCCAGAAGCATCTAAGAAGGAGTCTGAAGCCTCTGACGCTGATCCTGCCGCTGGAGATGAAGCCACCGCCCAAGGTGGTTCCAGAAGAAGAAGAAGAAATCAAACTTCGAAGGATATTCAAAGAGAACGGTATGCTAATTGGTTCTACTTGGCCAGTTTGGTTTTTGGGGTCGGTTCTTTAGGTTTTATGGCTAGAAACTGGGATTCTGAAGAAGAAGCCAAAAATCTTGATGGTCAACATATCGAAAATGGTTATACTCCAGGATTAATGTATGACCGTTTGAATAAAAGATTGTCTTCGTTCTTCACCTTTTTCTCTGAACCGGTTTTCGAAAACTTGTTACCACCTCCAGCCCCTGAAGCTTACAGAAGACCACTTACTCTCGTTCTTACATTGGATGACTTTTTGATCCATTCAGAATGGGATACGAAACATGGTTGGAGAACTGCTAAAAGACCAGGGTTGGATTATTTCTTGGGTTACTTGCTGCAATATTATGAAATCGTAATCTTTGGCCTGAATTATCAAATGTACCTGGAGCAAACTGTTGCCAAAATTGATCCATTACACGCATACGTGTCATATGCATTGTATAGAGAAGCTTGTAGATATAAAGACGGTAAATTGATTAAAGATTTACTGCTTTTGAATCGTGATTTGGGTAAGACTATCTTGATTGACATTGATGAACAACTGTGGGCCATGCAACCTGAAAATGCTATCCCAGTTCCCGCTTGGGATGGTCGTGCAGATGATACTTTGATTAAATTGATTCCACTCTTGGAATATATTGCCACTCAACCAGTTAAGGACGTAAGGCCTATTTTGAATTCATTTTCCGACAAATCGAATATCATTGAGGAGTTTGGTGCCAGAGAGGCTCGCTTAAGAGAACAATGGAAGCAAGAAAATGCCCATTTATTGAACCGTGGAAACCAACCCAATGTTGGTAACTTTGTGGGGCACTTGTTGGGAATTCCACAGTCTAAGATTAACAGAGAACCTAAGATGCCTCTCGATGTGGTTCGGGAGCATGGTCAGATGCAATATGAACACTTCCAGAAATATTTGAAGGAAAATGCCTCCAAATTTTTGGAAGAGGAACAAAAATTGAAGGAGCAATTTGGTAAGGTTACTTTGAACAAATTGATGACTGAAGGTGCTCCAAGTGCAGAGGATATTGCTAAGGCACAAGCTGAAAGAGCCAATAGTGTCGCTGGCAACTAGTGTGTGTATATGTATATGTGTATATAGTGAAGGAGAGATGACGAGAGAAAGTGTAGAAACTTGATGTAGAGAGATAGATGGATTTAACAATGGATGTTTCAAGGGTATGTGCTATCCCTGTTTAACCAATATATAAAGTATGAAATCGGATTTTCCATCGCTGATGTTTGAATAGTATCTAGTGGTTATGGTTTAAAATTTAGTGTTATTAAGACTGATCAAATTGTACTTAAAGAATGTTTACATGTCCCTAAAGGATGTCATTATACTTTGAATAGAATCATAAGAAATTTGGTGAATTGACTTCAACATTTAAATGCAAAGGAAAGCTGACTGTTGCTATCAAGGTAATATAAGGTAAGCATCTGTAACAGGAAATAATTACAAAGATCCAAGAAAAAAAGGAAAAGGTACTTTCAAAAATGGTATCAAACAAAAACACATCACACATGATAATATCGTTGAAAACATCTTTGGTTTGGGATCTGGAAACTTCAACTTTCGGATTTGAAGATAGTGATAAAAGCGGTCTACTAAACCGAGAGATCAGACAATTCCAATATCTTAGAGATAATTTTATCTAAAAGATCGCCGTACAGCCGACCAAACGCCTTTGTAATGCAGACTCCTTCCATAGGCCAGAATTGCGCCAATGGGTTTTCGGTATAATAATACTTAAATTCCAACCAATGAATCGATGGTGCATTGATACGATGTAAAACCGAAATTATTATTTCACTAAATAAGAGCAATTTATAGGGAGGCTTTGCTGCTAAAAACAATAGATTAAATATGGAAAGAATTAGAATTCCACCTATGCAATGTGTTTCCAATGTACGTCGTTAAAGAAGGTTAATCATCTACTTTGATCAATCCTTATACACGCTGAAGGGATGTAATAAATGTGTAATATATTAGCGGTTATCAAGCCATCTAAGTAACCGCTTCTAAAGCATCTATCAAGATTTTCTTTCCTCTCTTGTCCTCTCTTCTCGTATATTTTCTCCTCTCTACTACTTTGTGCCCTCTTCTCATTCCTTATTCCAAGAATTAAATCCCTGCTGACGTCTCCGGCCCGGACATATCCACATCTCTCATTGGCTACAACCTGCACCTGATAGAATTGATAAAGAATTATCTTTTCCATCTCCTCACCCAAACGGAAAATAAAATAAAATAAAATAAAACGTATTACAAAAAAAAATTTTGATTTATTCCAATCTTCTTCCACCGCTGCAAAAAAGCACCACTGAAACACCCCTGAGGACCCCTGATCTTGTGCCCCTAGCACCTCCCGCCACGCACTGACAACCATGTCCAAGATCGTACCGAGGCCCAGCTTGGCCCCCTCGCCCCATCCAGCGTCTGCTGCTCTGCCTCAATCACCTGAAGCGGCAGCTTCACCAAATCCATCTCCACAACCACTTATTATGACCCTGAAGGAGTGGGTGTTGCCCCCAAGGCCAAAACCTGGACGTAAGCCTAGTGCTGATACTCCTGCTTCCAAGAGAAAGGCTCAAAATAGAGCAGCTCAGCGTGCCTTCCGTGAACGTCGGGCCACAAGGGTCCAAGAACTTGAAGGCAAGCTCATGGAAGTAGAAAAAGAACGGGAGCTCAAGGAATCTACCTTGGTTCAAACTATAGGAAAGCTTAAGTCTGAAAATCAATTTCTTGCCAAAAACCTTGAACAACTCCGTAATGAAATGCAAGTGTTGATCTGGAACCAGAAAAATGGATCTGCTCCACCAGCACCATCAACTCAGGCCCCAAACACCAGCTCTCCAAGACCCTCGGTTGCTCCGGCAGTGGTTGCACCAGCACGACAACCACTAATGGCCGCACTGTATGCTAAATACACCTCTCCTGCAGCCCGTTCTCCCCTTACAGCTGCTCTGCCAGGCGGCTCGACAACCTCTTCAAATTATCTTGTTCAACAGATTTCTCCAGCACCTTCAGGTGATTCTCCGCCGCTTTTCGCTGCTGGTACAACTACTCCTACAGTAGTGGATGATTCTTGTGGAGTGTGTGTTAAAGAAGAGTGCTTTTGTGAGGAGGTGGGCTTAAAAGAACCCAGTAACAGCAGGCTGAAACGTGGCTCTTCCAGTGGCAGAACTCTCAACGATCTCATCCAGGCAGTGCAGCCTTTGGCAGCTGTATCGCTCAATCGTAGTAGCAAGCCAAAGGCGTCGTTGGAAACAGATTTCACCTCCCAATTCGGGGGTAAAAAGCGTATGCCTGATCTTACATCACTTGTAAACAAGTCTAAACGTCACCGGTCCTCGGATAGCAGTACTTCTTCCAATTCTTCTAATGATAACAACAACTCGTTCATGGAAAACCAAGTGGCATCTTCAGATGGTTTTGACGAGTCTTCTCCCGTTGAAAACTGTGGATTCTGCTCTGATGATACCCCTTGTGTATGTCGTGAAGCAGCCAAAGAAGCAATGCAACTTTCAAACCGTTTACTGGGTGAAACCATCAAAGAGGAGCCTGAATTGGAGGATGCACAGACTGAAGATACCTCATTACCACCGATCGTAAATCGTAGTATGCGGAACGGACTGCTTCCGGTGTTGCATCCGGGGCCTACCGTAGAAATCAGAGAGTTTTCCAACCTTTCCCCAGGTGCTGTGCCTACGGTTATTGGCCCAGACGAGAAAACACTTCAGAAATCACGATTACTGATTGCGGAACCAGAAGCCCTTTCGTCTAGCAAAACAGACGGCTGTACGGGTGACCCAGGCACATGTTCCCAATGTCAAATGGACCCGATGTCAACCCTTTTCTGTACTACTGTAGCCAGTAAGACCAGAGTGGAGGCTGGACCAGAAACCAATGTGTCCTCTCCAGCTCCATTAACCCCCGGTGCTTCAATTCAAGGCCTGGCACCGCCTCCAGCACTGCCAGGATCTCGTAAAAACTCTACGAGTGCCAATGGTATGTTTATACCATGTGCTGATGCATACAAGACCCTTTCTCGACACAAAAAGTTCAATTCTGTGGACTTTGGTACCTTGGTGGGGAAATTGACCACACGAGGAATGCAAGTAGAGGTTCAATCGGTGGCTAATGTGTTACGAGAGTTAGATAGGAACTTGTATAAGTGAAAGCATTGGGAAGGAAAGTGGGATTATGGGTTGCTGCACAGGATCTAGAGGGAAATATAGGAACAATTAGGAAGGCATGGATATGGAATGACAATAGAGAGAGTATCAGGCATCTTTTGGCCAATAGATTGGAAGATATTTGGTGGTCTTTTTTGACCGAATGGTGAAAGGTAGAAACACTAAACGAAGATTGCATAGTCTCATGATTCAAATAATCTGACTATAGCTGCTTTGTGAATTAACAGGATATTATCAGATGTGGACATATTTTTGGTCCAAAGGTCATAGTAGAAGTGTCATATACGCATAATGAAATATAAATAATGGGTGGTAAAGAGTAGAGGAATGGTGGGCATAGAGATTTCAAAATATAGTACGGAGAGATTTAAAGACATTGCGCGTAGATACTTGAAGACGTAGAGTGAAGGGAAATTAAGACATAGAGATACAATATTCATAAAGAAGCCATTACTATTACCATTTACATTTGACCTTTATAGAAATCATTTCCCGGTCAAATTGGATCTCACCAATCCAAATTATATTGATTGTAGTGGTAATCATTCGGCTTTCTACCTTTATCATTTAACTTGGTTGCTCTTATTCACTACACATTTCCTGCGCATAAACCTCATCGCTACAAATTTCACCTCCACAAGAACCACTCGAATGATAAGGAGGATTAACCTAGGTCCTCGAGTGGCTTTTGGTGGCATTTGTGGGTCCAGGTATACCCTGAAGTCAGCATCTACATCTGAGCAAAACTCCGGCCAGAAAGATGTCTCTGCTGTGCTTCTGTCATCAAAAGTCCGCGTATCCAAGCATGACTTGAAGACGATTGATATGGAGATTTCTCGCAAAATTGACAACAAATACGAGCGAGAGTTAGATTCTGCTGTACTCCTGAAGGAGGTAGCTATGCTTGGACAGTTTCAAAGCCAAAAACGGGTCATTTTTGATGGAAACAAATCCACTTCTGGAGAATCAAATCTGAAAAGACCCACTACAAATTTATTGTCAAAGGAACCCCTGAAATATGGTCCTTCAAATTCTGGAAAGACTCCACTTAATAGCAAATCTGCAAGTAAATCATCCTCTAACTTTAAAACAGGCTTTAGTCGAAATTCCCCACCTTTAATTACATCTGGAAATATTACTCTTAGTGGCCACTACTCTAGCGCTTCAACCCTTAAAAAGAACCAGATCCCTTCTTTATCTCACGAATTGGATCGTGTTCTCTTCTCTCCTGGGGTACACTTTCTTCAAGACCCAAGGACCCGCATATATAACTATCCAAAACTGTTAAAAAACATCATCAAATTGGAGAATTTCAATTTTGATAAATTACCACCATTCATCACGCCATCACAAGATGAAAAGCTTCTACAGACCGCCAAAAAAGAGGAAAAACGCTATTATTCCTCTACTTCTTCTATGACAGCGATCTTGTCAGAAATGTATAAGCTTTTCAATAATTATGATCTGGCAAACACTGATAGATTCCCCTTCCCTGCTTTAGTAGGCATGGCTTCAAAACTCCCAGCTACTGTCATAGTCAAGCCTATGGGGACCACCAATTCCGGTAAAACGATTTACTCTATAGATTCTGACAAATCTGCTGATACAGAGATAGTATTATCTGCATTTGGTCATGTTCTAGAGGCCTTTCTTACCCATTCTCCGTCAGAATTCGATAAATTCAATCGTAGCAAGAACCCCGATGGAAACAACGAAGATGATTTAACCCCTACCGCTGAACCAAACGCCTACAATTACGCCAAATATGGTAACTTTTTGCTAAGATCACAATTGGATTGCTATGATAGTCGTTTACCTGGCAAAGGAACCTTTGATTTGAAAACAAGAGCAGTATGCTCCATCAGATATGACAATATCAACCCAGCAATTCAAGACAACTCTTACCAAATATGGAAACTCAAGGGTAAATATGAATCATTTGAGCGAGAATATGAAGACTTGATTCGTACTGGAGCTCTTTTGAAGTACGGATTTCAAGCTAGAATTGGACAAATGGATGGAATTTTTATTGCCTACCATAATATTAATACTTTCTTTGGGTTCCAATACCTTCCTTTGAGTGAAATTGACCGAGTATACTTCTCTGACCTGAACCTCGATAGCTATATGCCTAAGAGTATTCCTCAAGATCTTGCAGCCATGAAAGATGACTTTCCTAGTCATTTTGCTGAGATTCAATTCAGACAATCTTTGGAACTTTTTGATAAAATCTTCTCTAGAGTACTTCAGGACGCTGAGGCTCGTAAATGCCCGAAAGAAACTGCCTTCAGAATTGTTCTCAAGGCGGATAATGTGTCTCCGGGTGAGAAAAAGACCTTAAAAGTATATACTACACCATTAAACGATGGAGAATTAAAGAGTTTGGAGGAGATTCCTATTAGTTTCAAGACCAGTTTCAGAGATGATATATCCGCCAAAGAGAAGATGATCGAATTGCAGAAACATCTGGAGAAGTTGAGAGAGTTTGAGACGTCGATTCAGGCTCCTATTAGTTATGAGGTTAGTGTAGAGTATTCAAAGGCTAATGGGATTGCAGTATCCCCATCGCCGAGCAAGGGACTTGGACCACTAAAGCTCAAGTACAGTATTTACAAGCCAAGTAGGATTGAAGGAGGATTGGAGAAGTTGATGGAAGCCAGAGCCCTGGGAGTAGTCAAAAGGTTTGAAGAGGCATATAAGGAGGGTCTTTTCGCTCTTGAAAAGAACAAGAAAGGGAGAGAAAACACTGGACTGAATAAAGGAGCCAGTGGGTCGAAGATTGACCCTGATGAATCTAAAAAGAAACCCAATGATATGAGGCTCTTTTCAGAAATAGGCCGCATGAGAGTAAGTGAATGGGAGCGACGGGAGAGATAAAGGAAGTTATAGAAATGGAGAGATCCAGATAGAAATGGAGAGCCTGAAAAAGAAAAGTTGGAAAGAAGATGAGGATTTTTGTTTTCACTGTTATGATAAAATTTCGTTATGAGAAACCTCACTGCTACTGTAATCTTGTGAATATTATGAGACTTCTATCACTGTCGAAATTTGTCACCGGAATGAAAAATACTGTGAGATGATGAATTTTTTTGGTTAGGATACTTTTTGCATGATGTGATATTACCAGGGAAAAAAAGTAAGACACTGAGAAGAGAAAAATAAGATTACTAAAGGAAAATGTGATTGGAGAAAAATGTAATCTAGATGCTGGTTGATGAACCAAGTACTGAGTCTTAATAGTGAATACCCACATTCGTTGCATCATCCCACGATACTCGCGCGAATGGAAAGTAGAAGAGATCAACTGTCAAAGATAAAAATGCAAATATGCGTTTATAATACGTAACCCTGCGTCACGTATGCCGCGTTAAGTGGCGGAATTGTCTAGAATTGTAAATTTGTCTGGTGATAAAATATTGACTCCGTGAGTCCGAATACAAAAGCGGGTAATAAAAGGTGAAGTTAAACTATAAGATAATTTTAGAGATAGCATGTGGCTAATGAAAACCTTGTATATAGCATAGATATAGTACCCACGTGGATCAAATAATGTAGCACTTGCCACTATTTCTCTTTCATTCTAACGTGTAGCACAAGAGATCGTTTGGCGATATATTAGACATAACGAGATTATAAAGTAACCGCATACGCGATCGGCACCCTGTATCGCCACCGTATACAAACCCAAGACCGACCGAAAGATAACCCTTTATTCCCCGTCAACGTGGCCAAGCTAAGACTCTTTCCTTTTTTTACTGCTTTTCTTCGGCGCGCATTTCGGATAAATTCTGCGGAACATTTAGGCGCAGGTTCCCCTCTTTTCTCATAAGGGCATCGCAGCGGCCAACGGCTCCAAAAGTAAAGATTAATATAAAGGGCCCTACCCTGCGGACGTTCCCGAAAAAGACCACGTCTTTTGTATTTTGTGATGCTGGATATAAATTTTAACATGCCGGGTCGAGATGAACTTAAACGTCACGAGTTGAAGTTGTCCCAAGAAAGTTCAACCAGAACCTCGAGCTCTTCCAATAACCTAGCTAAACGTGGTCCTCGATACGATACGGGATCTTCGACACTGCTTTTTAGCATGACATCAAGAAGATCTTCTAGTGATATTTTAAATTTTTCTGCCACCGCTTCAACCTCAGTGGCAAGCACTCCACTTAGCTCATCAGCTCCAGGAAAAGATTTATGTCGCGTCGATCAACTCGAACTACACCGTACTTTATGTGTGGCTTTAGAGCCCAAAACCGTAGTAATTATGGTTGGATTACCAGCTTCTGGTAAAAGTACTGTTACAAAACAAATACTAGAAACTTTGAGACTGCAAGGAATTTTCTGCGATGTTTACAATTCAGGAAACCTTCGAAGAGAGGAGTATCCTCAACAGAATAAGCAAGACTTCAATTCTAGTGCATATTTCGATCCTGATAATTGTCAAGCAAGTCAAGAACGGGAAAATTTTGCATTACAATCACTTTCTTGTTTACTTGAAGATTTGAAATCGAATCGTATTTCCTGTGGATTTTTGGATGCTACAAACTCCACTATGCACCGGAGGCATCTTTTAATCGAATACATTCGAAACCTGGGGGTACAAGTTTCAAATGTGGTGATTTTAAATGTAGAAGTTCAAAACAAAGATTACTTGCGTTATAATGTTAGCTTGAAAACCACAAATAATGATTACAAGGATAAAGACTTTGGATTTGCCTTGAAAGATTTTGAAAAAAGAGCAAAGCATTATCAGGACAACTACCAGCCAGTATCGCAGCAGGAGTTGCAATCATATAAAGGAGTGGTAAATCATTATTTCACCATCAAAGATGCCGGGAATGAGGTTGCATTCTGTGACTTAAACGAGAATCCTCAGGCGGATAAAACGGTGGGGTTGGTGAAGGAAATGGTATTACACTACAAGGAAAACTACGGGAAGGAATATAGGAAGCTGGTTGTAGGCTTCACGGAAATGGGAAACGGTAAACAATAGAAACTAGGACTAATTTGTCTTGTATAGAAATAATATATTCAGGGTATTAAGAATAAGTTTGAGTAGCAAATGGTCTAAGAGCGGCATATATATATTAACTGTATCTACAAATAAAAGATGAATCTCTCTCTCTCTCTCTCCGAAGGGGGTATCGCTATAGATGTCTGCGTTAGCATACATTTTTGCAAATCTCTTTTTTGGTATCTCTATGTCTCTATCGGTCTGATTCTTCCTCTACTTTCTCTATCATTATCTCTATCATCTCTTCATTTCTATATATTACATATTTCCTCCTATTCCTGGAATCATATAATCCGAACCAATGCCAGGCACATTCGATACACCACCAGCAGCCAAATTCTGGGCGGCTGATTCGCTTGGGTCTTCGATAACGGCATTAACGTTATTATTGACCCCGTAATACCACGCTCCGACCTTATCGTTGGTATATAAGGCATCCTTGAATCCCATTGGATCCTTGGGTCTAGCTCTCAGCCAGAATCGAGCCAGACGATCCGCACCAGCAGAACACAACAAGTGACCTAACGGATGGTATTCCAATGCATGGATGGCCCTTTCGTGGGCAAATGGAATCTTATGGACTGGTTCAATACTAGCCGATGTGTTATTATTTGCTGCACTCTTGGTACTGAAAACGTGTGAATTTAACAAGTAATGATTCATTGAACCGTCATATGCCGCCGTGGTCAACATCAGCGAATGGATAGGGTTCCATCCTACACAAGAAAGGTCTGTTTCGTGGTCTCTGATGACTAAAAGATCTCTCATGGTTCGTAAATCGAAAATTCTACAAGAACGATCCCTCAGTACCAGTGCAAGCAATCTTTTAGTGCCTCCAGGTTGAAACCTTGTCTTAGTCACTGTATGTTTGAACCCCATGAGGGTTTCTATGCACTGAGAAGCTCGGGGATCCCATAATTTGACCAAATTATCCTTGGATCCGGACACTATAAGGCCAAGATTTGGATGCCAATCAGCCAGTTTAACATCCCAATGATGGCCTGTAAGGGTTCTTTCCTCTTTCCCGTTGTTGAAGTTCCAAATCTTTAACAGCAGATCGTCAGAGCAGGTAAGAAATTTACTGTCGTTTGGAGAGAATGCTATGTCACGAATTCCATCAGTATGACCGGATATAATATTCACATTGTTAAAATTGGGTTGCCAGTATTTAATGGTTCCATCTTGGTCTCCAGAAAGAAGCCATTCATCGTTGTACAGGTACTTCAATGAAAGAACTGCCAGATCGTGAGCTTGCATAATGGTTTCGAAATTGAAGGTAAGTCCATTCCATACAGTAAATTCACCACTATGCGATGCCACAAGAAGACGCCGTCCTTCGGGTGTCCATTTCACAGTATTAATCAGATGTTTGGCCTTGTTGGACGACAAATGGACGAATTTTGTCTGGATGTCCATAATCCCCATATTACGTTTAGCAGAGTTCCGGTATGCTAATGGCGGGAGAAGGTCAATAAGATAAGATGATTCTGGTCTGACGGTCCCCAAGCTCTGATCGTCGATACCGATGCTTCTTTGGAGGTACCATCGACCCATATTATTCCCATGGTCGACAGTTCTTCTATGGGTGGTCTTTCTTTCTTGTGACGCTAATTGGTTGTCGACAGAGTGCTGGAAACCGTTTGAAAATCCCGGACCACCTCCATTATAGCGATCATTATGTGGCTGTCGGTATCCACTCATGACAGTAGTCGGTTGAAAGGGTTAAATCCAAGGGTTTAAGCAGTAAATTTACTGCTGATGTTGAAGATGAAAAGTTAATGTGCAGGCGATGTGAAGAGAATAGAGGAAGCGATAGTTAAGCAATTGACTAAAAGGAAAAAAGAAACCGTAAATACGGTAAAAGAATGCAAATTTGACAGACCGCAAACTGCAAAAGACTGGAGAATGTTGTCTCTGTGTCTGGGGAAATTCTAGTCGATGGTTGTTCTCGATAAATTCCTGCGATGACTGATAACTGAGTTAATACCCCAGTGTAAATATTTCTTTAAGTCATTTCAGTGCATTAATCCCTTGTGGGTTATTTGAAATTTCTACTGAAACTGAAAGTTGCGGTGATAGCCTATCAATGTCAACGGTCGTCATCATTAGAAGTGCTAAGGTTTTTGCTTCCAACTACTAAATTTCTCGAATACGTGCAACCTTAATATGAGAAATTCGGCCACTGTTTAATACATTTAATACTTAATTCATTAACAGCATTTCTCAGTATCTTTGTATCTTTCTTATGCTAGGGCTCTCCACTTTATTCATTCACTATAATAAATTCTATCTCATCATCATCATGAGTCACGTGGTTTGCAGCCACATAATATATATATATATATATATATTTCGTCTGCTTCCATTCAATTAGGTCTGACCAGTTGCTGACCAGTAACGCAATTTCGAAGTATTCGTTTATACCCGCCCGTAGTTTACAATTACATCGACATCCATCTTCTCCTTTTGCCTGAATTTCATCTCCTATATTCAACAGCCACATTTTTTGTAGAGAGCACATGTGCGCATAATTTGAAATTAGAATTCATTTGATCACTTACCAAAGACTTAAACCATGGTGCTAGCATACGTTCACGACGGCAAGGATACTGCTGAAAACTTCACTGATGCCCACAACTCGGGCAAATCTGTTAGCGTACAAGAGTTGGAGAAAATAGGAGTGTTGTACTACAAGGTAGAGACTCAAGAAGATCTCGATCGGATTGCTAAAGAACGTCATTATAAGAACAGAGATGTGGTTACGCTTAATTTAGAACTTTTCAATAACGATATTGAAGCTTATAATGCCAAAATGCAGCAGTTCTATAAGGAACACTACCATGAAGACGAGGAAATCCGTTACATTGTAGAAGGCGAAGGATATTTCGATGTTCGTGATAAGAATGAACAATGGATTCGTACTAAATTGTATCCGCAAGATTTGCTTATTTTACCAGCAGGGATATATCATCGGTTCACATTGACCAGCGAACTCAAGTATGTAAAGGCGGTGCGATTATTTCAGGACGAACCGAAGTGGGAGGCCATTAACAGAGACTTAAACAAGACCTCGGAAGCACGGGAGACTTATTTGAACCAAATCTCTGTGTAGGGTATAAATTGAATATGATCAAGCAAGGTAGCTAAGAAATGTATGAAAATGAGTTATTGAACGTAGAATAGATATACCTTTAATGAGCATGAGAGGAGTATGTATTAGTTGAAGTGATCAGGAAGCATAATGGATCTTTAAACTCAAAATAGGATATCCATTAGCATAGTGGAAGTTACAAAAAAGCCTAGTCGATTCAAGTTCCCTGATTGTGTATCATATTGTTCCATTTTGAGGAGTGAATATTTTTTGCAATTTTAAATCTTGCTTCGAAACTTTTTAACACATCAAGAACTTCTTGACAAAACATTACTACTTTTCATTTATGAGACAGAGAACACCATCTTCTCCATTCCACTTCCCACATTGTCCACTCTATATGAAGTTCTTCCAATCCTCTACAGTTATTTAATTCTCTCGATTGTAACTTAATGACTATAAAATGACTAAAAATATGCACTCACCCCGACCCCCTTGAACTCTCCGCCTCACTGTAGATACCAGTGAGGACCTCTTCACTGTGCTATATCTCTAGTTCCGTCACTGACGCATAATTTTCACGTTCTTGGCCGCCATCCAAGTTTCCATTTCCTTCTTTACCTTCGACGACTCGGCATCCAAAGATATCTTCTGCTTATTCATAGTATTAACGTCATTGTCCAAAACGGTAATGATCTCACTGATGGTCTTCTCCACCAAGACACCACCAATCATTTTGAAACACTTTCTCCCGCTACGTTCTTCCTCAGGAAGCTTGCTCAATGTCTTAGAAACAACCTTATGCTCCTCAATTTGACTTCCTAAAGTACTCAGCTGCAGTTGAAGCTCAGTGAGAGTCTCCTGGTACTGGTTGTATTGCTGCTGCAACACCTGTGCTCGTTGGTCTTGTTCACGACGCTTCTGATCTTCCTGAGACATGTTACAGTTTGGCAGGTTTTCGAGAAATTTTTTTTCAAAATGACGGAGGTTTTGGGTTTCTTGATCCGCATGCAGTTACCTATTTGGGAAGGGCAAGACACGGAGGCGCTAAACTGCTTGGCCAGGGGTGGGGGTGGGAGCTTGGCTGATTTAGAGGTAGGATGGTCTTGGTCTGCAGCAGCTACAACATATTTATTGTAGAGCTTTAATGGTATGTGAAGTAATGTGGGTATATATCATCAGTTCTCGTGGGTGCTTCTCTTTGATCTGTCAGCGCGGCTATTTCGTATGCGCGCTCAAGGAGATTGAAAAGCTGGGGTAGCAGATCAAGTAAAGTTATGCCTGCTGGAGTCAATGGTGATTGATTCTGGTGAAAGTTATTTGATCTGCAGTGATGCCATTTGATACAGATTAGAATTTTTGGTATAAATAAGTGTGTTCATTTGTGAATATAGATATATCCATTTACTAGATCCTTGTTGAGTTAATTAATGCATCTTTTGTTCCTTGCAGCAATTTTTCAGGTGGGTTGCACAATACTGGCACAGATTGAAGTGGAATACGTTGCTAGTTTGGATGCTTGGGGAAAATCCTATGGTGCCGGAATTTTTAGTCCAGAATTTCAAAGTAATACCTTATACGTTATACAAGACTCGGGTACATTTTTAGCCAAAAAGAATTCATCTATGATTGATACCAATCTCGATAATGTTCAGCGCTCAAGATGGTGGCAGGGTTGGTGGCCATTAAAGCCATCCAAAACAACATTCGAATTCGTTGAAGTTAAGTTCTCTGACTATTCTGTTTCTGAATACGCTGGTTATGTTCCAATCTCGGCATGTCAGTCTCAAGAAAAAGGTCAAGTAGGTGCTATAACGTTTCAATATCTGCTGACAACTGGTGCACGAGAGTTTGGTAAAATTGCAACCTCAATTAACTATTGGATAATTTCTTTAGAATTGTTGTTACAGATTGATCTTACTAGAATAGCTACTGTTTCAGAAACTTCAATTTGTGACGTAAAAGCTGGAACGACGGGGCAACTTTTAAGTCGGCCCATAATTGCCCAATTTGGAATGCTGCAGAGGACTCGTATTTGGGATCTGGCCAACCAAAAATTTGAAAGAGCGTCTGATTTTATAAAGGTGGTTGACAATACCTATCTTGTCTCTGATGCAAACATATACTGTGCAACTAGCGATGTGGTCAATTTATTTTGTGACGATATGTCAAACTTCATAGATTGGGTAAATCCGAAAGAGATCTCTTTCATATCTAAAGAGCCAGAGGAGACTCAACAGGTTGACATACCAGAGGAAGATGAAATGATCAAAGACATTGAAGACATCCAAAATGTTGATGACGGCGAAGCTATAAGTTGCAATCCCGAGGTTGCCGAGGATGACGCTTCAGGTGATCCGCTGGAAGACATACCGGAGGACAATATTGGTGAGGATGAGGATCAAGTCGAGGAAGAGGAAGAAGAGCAAAATAATCCGAAAGATCCAAACGATCCGAACGAACCAAATGAAAATGAACTAGAGAACAAGAATGGAAGAGAGGGTAGTGAGGACTATTTAGATCATGTCCCAAGTTCTGTTCCAATTCAAAATACTGATACAACTTCCCGACCAGCAGAAACGTTCCCTACACCTAAAACATTCCCAGTTTCAAACTCTAGTTCTTGTATCAACCAACCATTATATTGTAACATCTCCACATTGGTCAGTTTACATAGGTGACAAATTCTCAGAAACACCAATCATGACGGATCCAAGACATCCAAGAGCCATTAAGGGACGTCCTAAACACTTTGGAACGTACTAAACCTAATAAAAATTGTTTAAAAATAACCTCCTACTTCTACTTTCTCTACAACTCCATCCTATGACGTATCTCTTCTCTATAACCTTAGATGTTTTTCTTGTGCTTTATATCAGCTCCAATGTACAAAAAGTTAACCACAAAGATTAGCCATGACACCGTAACCAAGCCAGCACTAGCAAGATAGAGCCATGAGTTTGGAATATCCCAAGATCTCTTGAACTCATCATTGGCCAAATGTCTCACCGTAACAATTTTCTTGTCCTCCAAGTAAGTTAAACCAGCTCTTTTGTAATCCAATTCGAAGGTAAACATCCCATGTTGATCTGGGACTGTAAAATTGACAAAATATGCTTGAGTGTCTAATTCACCGTCTTCTTGAGATGCAACTGGACCCAAAGATTTCAAATTAAGTCTTTGCCATGGATCCAACATCTTGAACGCCAATTGAATCTCATCACCAGCTTGGGCCACAAATGGGGCCCATTTTTCTCCGGTCCATTCAGATACACCGACGGTATAGATGACTTGATCCTTGATTCTGTACAAAGTACGATTCAAATTGTGGGGTTCATCAGCTCTATGATGTTGTACATACTGTAATTTCAACACGTTCTTAGAATAGATGGCCCAACGTAATAACTCCTCCAGTAAAAGAGAGCTTGAACCGACCCAGACCAATCTAGCATTGTTAAGAGCTTGAACAGCCACTGCCAAAAATCCTTGTTCTCCAAAAGTCCACGTGTTTTGGGCGGAAATCAGGCTATCCAAATCGGATGAACTGACGGTAAAAGAAGTCTTGGGGGCCTTTACAAGGGGTAACAAGTATGGAGCATTGGTTAATGCTGCTGCTGCTCCTTCGTAGGCAAGATTTTCTTGGGATGGAAGGATTCTTTCATTGACAAAACGGTCCTTCAGTAACACAATTTTGCCACTTTTGTCAGCATTGAAATGGTCCATCAACTTGTAGTTCTTAGGAGATGGATAGATTCCAACTTCATTAAGGAAAAGACGGATTTCATCTGGTTGAGCTGCAGAATGGTCACCAACAATGACAACATTACCGTTATTGTTGAAATACTCGACCAATTTGTGCAGGTTGAAGTTCTTTTTGGCCAAGGCCTTTTGTGAAGAAGGAAGGATGAATACATGATCAAAAATAGCATTGTCTCCTGTGAAAAGTGCAAGATCTTCGTCGGTGAAATTCTTATAAACGAGGTCGACCAGTTCAGATTTGGCTACCAGTTCAATTAGGGCGAGAAGGGGTTTATTTTCAGTGGTAAGCTTGGGATCAAACACCACCAACCCACTGGAGGCCAGCTGTGCCAATACAGCGGCACATAACAGCAATAAAGCCCACACAGAGGTCCATAAACTGTACATGTTAGCTAGGTGCTGTTAAATTTCAACGTATCGATTTTTGAGAGATCCGCGCCTGGCCACGTAAATGAGAGGGAACGGGGTATGGTGGCATTTATTGGGAGGATTCGAAAAAATGGCTGCTTGCCTACTAAAGACAAAAGTATAACCACAGTGATAGAGAAGGTAATAAATAGTGGTGATTTGCATTTTGAATTCATTCTAGTATGATTAAACTCGTGGTAGAATTTTTGGGTGGTCTCGACGTTATTTCTAGTGGCGAAAGAGTACACAAATGCCAGGTTCCTCTCGAGGAAGGTGAAGCTACTTTGAAAGAGCTCATCGCATACATAACTGAAAACATAATCACCGACAAAGCCGATATCCCGGTGTTCATCGAAGATGGGACAGTACGTGCTGGTATACTTGTATTGATCAATGATACTGATTGGGAATTGGAGGGCATGGAAGATTATGTACTAGAGTCCGGCGATGTCTTCACCTTTACCAGCACCTTGCATGGAGGATGAGTTAAGGAAATAGATCACTCTAACTAAATCGATGCAAACTAAAATCGAATTGATTTTCCTAAACCATCTCCCGTAACCTCTTTCAAATATCATCAATATTATGTATGATCTACATTATCAACATAATAATCTACTTAATTTACTTCATTTACATAATTCAATTGTAGTCGTACGTACATTAATGCTTATTCCTCGTCAATCTTCACCTGGCACCCCAACATGCCCCGGCCACCCCACGAATCGTTGGGCTGGAGCAGTAATCGTATCGTCTTAATAGACGCTCCTGTGCCTCTCTGGACCGTCACGGGCAACTGACCATTGATACTGGCCCGTACTGCCAAAATGACCCGGTCCTGTTTGTGCTCGGTGGATGACATTACGTTCTTAAATACCACTACTCTGTCCCCTTCTTCAAGACCGGCAGCGGCTGCAGGGCCACTTGGATCTACCGAAAGAACAGTAGCAAATGGCTCTGAAACTTCTAAGGGTTCCGATTTTTGTACGGTATCCTGATTTTGTTTCGATTCGTCACTTGCTTGTTTCTGAAGCTGCTCTCCGAGTTGCTTATCGATGAGCAGCATCACTTGCAGAAGGTCATTGCGGAGTCGAATAATATTGACTCTGACCAAACGAACGCCTACTACATCAATATCGTTACGGGGGAACCCGTCCACTGTAAGTGGTGTGTTCATGTCTGCTCTAAGTTCACCCAGGAGGATGTCAAACAATTGATACAACTTTGTGTCAAGGAGCTTTTTGGTGGCAACTAGTTGCTCGAAGTTCATGGTTGGAAATGAGTCCACACGAGGAAGACTGTCGATATTGAGATCGCTCATGATCCCGGTGATCCTACCGGCATCTGGTTCTTGTTCGTAGGTCATTGCTGGTGTCTATTGGGTATAATTCAAACCAACAAATGTGGCAAAGTATGGATCCTTAGTCGTTCAAATCGGATGCAATTATTTTTCATACCTGAGTAGATTTTGAAACTAGAATTTAGAAGCGAAGAGAGAGAAGGAGTATAAAAGAGGATTTGGGGATAAATGGATTAGTTCGAATCAGTTTAAGATATAAGGGGGTGGTATCAATACCTACTTCTCTGAATTTCCTCTGCTGTTATTTTGTTTGTTTCCCTATTTCCATATCTTCTTCATTTCCTTATCTTCTTCATTAACTTCATTTATAGTCTACCTCTGAAAGAACACCTCTCAAGGAGTTAACACTGCTGTTTTACATTTTACACCTCTACACATTCGATCATATGCTCTCTATATCTATGCATTCTTGTCTAGTTTCTACTGTCCATACTCACTGCAAACGAATAAGTACTAATGGCTTCAACATCATCAGAGTCCGTTCCCTCACTAATCTCGTTCCAGGAGGCAACTGTTAATATAGCAAACCCTACAATCACAAACACATCACCAATCAACTGTTGAAAGGACAATACTGTCCCATAAACGACCCATTCTACGAGTCCAATCAAGAAAATCGTAAGCAATGAACTGACACTAGACAATACAGGACTAGTCAAGGCCATCAAGGATAAAAACAGGGCACTGAAAAGAAGATTACTGACAATCAGAATCGAAATGTACCCCCAAATCTGACTAGTTTTGTCTCCATAATCAAACAAATTGAATTTATGGATTCCGAAAACATGGACCACAAGAATGGATAATCCGACAATAAGGAAAGTGAATCCACCTAAATGAGCCATAACGAAGTTGGCAAAAGTGGCTTGTCTACGAGGGGTGATAACTTTAGCAAGATGAGGCCCGACACAGGTGTATTTTTTATAGATCACTTCGTAGTAACCATACAAAATGGCCCCAACTAAGATAAGTAAATTACCCCAGAACCTGTAGGGGTATTCAGTATCAGGACCCGGGGAATCGTTTCCTGAATAAGCAACAATAAACACCCCTATAAGGGCAATTATCACTGAACTAACTTTAAGCCATTTGAATTTCTCCCCAAGAATGGGGATGGCAAATGCATAAGCAGTGAAGGCTGAGCAGTTATAAATTGCAGTGACATCAGAAGGATAAGTCATTGACATTGATGCATACCAGGTCAAGCCTGCCACTGTAAGAACCAAAGTGATGAAAAAGGTTTTAACCGCTATATAACGATAAGCAGGAGCAATGAATAGAGACTTTACACAAGCTATAATGGAATTTGATTGGGAAAGATGGGCATTTTGTTCAACCAAAAGGTTCAAATTCTCGGTACGAACATCTTGGTTGACATTACTTTCATAGATAAGAATGGATGTGTGATAAACATTATGAAATTGCTTGATGATACACTTCTTAAAGTAGGAATAGTAGTATGAGAAAGGACGGGTTGTGATCGGAATTGTAATTTGTTCTGAGTCTGATTCGCCACCAATCACAGATTCAGGTTGACTCTCCAAGAGTTGTGAATGCATATCGAGTCTTTGATAACGTCCAGCGCCGATATTATTGGAAGCAGCCGTTGAAGGATCAATATGTAAAGTTGATTTTTGATTCAGAGTAGATTTATCTCTTCTAAACTTGTTGAAAGTACGCCAGAGCGAAACTGCAAGTGCTTGAAGTGGCCATAAGATCCACCACATTCCATGGGTGGCAAAAAGAAGGAAAATGGGTTCTTTAAAACCCTCTTTGTAGGCCAAAGAAGTGAACTCAGTTTGGAAACAGAAGGATGCAAGCAGGAGCAAAAAAAGACCCACAATAAAGAAGATTTTAGTGGTCAGGGTCTGTCCCAGCTGCAGTGACGCTTGTTCAGCGTCAGAGTGGAGCACAGTGATGGCCATGACAAGATAACGAGGGGATTATTGGCGTAGTTGGTGCTGAATTGGTTTAAAGTTTGCGTTCAGTGATGGTGAACAGAGGCGCAGGGCTTCAAATGTGGGGTGCGACGCGGAGAAGACAGACGCAAAGAAGAGTGTAGGGGTTAAGAGAAGAGTAAGAGTATAAAAGAAAAGAGTAAGAGTATAAGAGTTGAGAAAAGAGCAAAAGTTTAAGAGTTGAGAGAAAAGCAAGAGTATAAGATTTAAGAGAAGTGTAAGAGCATAAGAGTTGAGAGAAGAGAAAGAGTATATAGAGTATGAGTATCTCAGACAGTAGTAAATGAGTAAGAGTGTATTGGAGTTAAGAGAAGAGTAAGATTGTATTAGATATGGGAACAGAGTTCAGTATGAGAGTACTAGTGATATTATTGCAGTATAAAAGTATGTGGTCTCAGAGTGAGTAACATAGTATTGGCCAGTTATCAGATGGAGTTCATTGTTATTGAATCTGATACTGTGTTGATAATGCTGTATTTTACGTGTATTCTCTAGTGTTCGATATACCCTGTAACTATTCTTTAACTATTGTACAACTATATATCTATTGGTCATGCCTCATTCATTTCCTATATGGATTATGTTCGTCTTTTCTTCTTCTCTTCGTTTCTTCTCTCCTTTTTATTCTCAATTCTTCCCTTCTCATTCCCTTCTCTTCTTTAATCACTATCACTCTCGTAGTCTGAGCTTTCATCTTCTATGATATTAACCTCATTGCCGCGTTCCTCGACCTCTCCAGCTTCTTCAAGAACATCTCGAGCCTCAATTCGAGGAAGTAACACTCCAATCGTCCGATCTTCTACAAGTAATTGTTCTGTCCATTCATCCACATGCAGCAACTCGAATCTTATCGTTTTTCCAGCCTCATCTTGAGAAACGGTCGACCTCAGTACTCTTAATTTACGATAATCGCTATAATATGGCTCCAACAAACGGTAAACGTCAGCACTGGGCATCACTAGTCGTACATAAAGCATCATAATTGCTGTCAAGTACTTGAAATCTTTCTGTTGAAGACATTCAATTACGATCTCGGCGCTCGGTTCGAGCTCTAGAAGTCGCAATAGGCAACAAATCATTGGACTAGGCCGCCCCATTGCATCAATTCCACCAAGATAACCAATATGGTCAATGATCACCGGGAGAATTGTAGCTTCATTGGTAAGAAAGAGATGCTGCTTATAAAATAGGGAGTCAATCACACGGTTTCGGGTTATAGGATCAATCAAATGTGCCCTATTGGCTACATATCGTTTGTCGGACATTTCAGGTTTGTTTTTCACCAGTAAATCTTCACATTAATAATCTATAAGGGCAAATTTAAGAGACTCTAAATTTACTAAATGCACAAGAAGATTGAAATGGTCTTATGTCTTCAGATGTTTGGGTCAGAATTAAACAAGGAGACTCCAGGATTACGCTTGCTAACGCTAATTAATACTATTCCTCCATAAGAACCTCCATAAGTGTCTCATGCTCTCAAAACTTCTTCAGCCGTTTCCTAATCATCTTGTAAACACCCTCAAATAAATGTCTTCCCTGAATTCATAGCTTCCCTAAATTATCCTGATTTTTCCTACATCTCCTACATTCAACCCTCTTATCACATATTACTATCCCTACTCGTCATCCTCTTCAACTTTAACTGCATCCAAGCTCTTCTCAAGTGCATCTAAACGCTTGGCAGTAACCTCGAAGTATGCCTTTTGAGCCAGGACTAAGACCTTCAACAAGCTCACATTCTTGGTAGGCTTCAAAAGCTTCTTCATTGCAGACACAGCGGCCTCAGTAGCACTAACCAACTCATCTTCCCGAGCAATTAACTCCTCTGACTCCTCTTCCGCCTCAGGAGTGGCAGAAGCACGAACCAAATCAAATTGATGTCTGGCTTGATACACTCTCTTTCTTAAATCGGTGACTTCGATAAACTGTTGGTCCAAAATTGACACCAATAAAGAATTAAAGTCGTTCAAAATGACTTCATCTTGCTCGAGACGAGCGTTTCCAATTTCTTTGTATGCGGCAGCTAAAAGCTCCAAGACTTCAGCAACCGATTTAGACCCTTTCTGTTTAATTTCGGCGGCATTAGTAGCAGCAATAGAGGATAATTGATAATACATTGTCTTTGGGGGGCTCTTCTTTACCACATTAATTCCACTCTCTTCATTACTACCTTCTGATTTCTTCCCAAGCAAGGCATTTTCGAGATCTTGTGGAGATGAAGCGTTACGTAATTGCTGAAACTTATTACCCAATACAGAACCAATATTGGCGTCCTTAATAGCATTCAAAGTAGTGTTTCCGGGTGGATAATCATAGGAAACCTTAGCATAAGTATCATTGGTGAAATGGATTAAATCAGTATACAATTTCAAAAGCTTGTCACAATTTTGTTCCAACTCCAAATATTCAGCTGGCAACTCGCTGGTCTCAACATTGGCAGCATACTGTGAAGCAGCTGCCTGAACTTGAACCAATTGTTCTCCAACTTTGGCGGTTAATGGTTGAAGGGAATGAGCAAATTGCTCACTGTAACCTTGTACAGTTTTGGTAGCATTGGAGTTTTGGATCGACTTGGTAAGAGAGTTGATATCGACGGACGAAAGAGAGTCCTGAATCGATTTGAAAGACGGGAAATTGAATGACATCTTGCTGGAAGTAGTTGTCTTATCGTATGGTGTCGATTTTCGTGCAGGGCGCGAAAGATCGCCAGAGATTAAATTAGGAACGGACTAGATCTGAGGAAGAGAGGGTTAATATCAATGATTGAGAGACTTAATAGTTTGGTTTACTGGGGTAGTTGACTAAAATTGGGATATTATTAACGTCATTATCACATGTTTTCTCTCGCTTCTGCTTCTAAATGTTGATTTCTTTTTAGATCTTCAGCCATCGTAAATCGGTTTCCAGCTAATCTTCGAGTTGTAACCCATCCCATTCGATGCTGCAGAATCTTTCATGCACCGAACTTTTATTACTATTACTATGGACTTCGATAGGACACTTAATTATAAGCTGGCACCATGATTCTGTTATGGTACCAGTGTTGAATTCTTTAAACTTTCTCTTTTTCTCGTCATCGCTTGTCGTGACTCTTTTCAACCGCTCTTCCCCTCTGAAAGTCTATCCTTAATGCTCAATGTCTTATTAATTCCTCTTATTTTCTCTCTCTCAGGATCCACTAAGTTAAGTCGCAATTTAGCAAATTTGGTGTAAAATCTAAATCAAACATATATTGTGCCCCAAAAAAACATAATACACATTATACACCTAAATACATTAGCAGACATAAGAGCCATACAATATAGATAAATAAATCTGGTTCTATTTGTTATTCATTACATTATCATTGGGACCAACCACAACTTCCAACTCTTCATTGAAACAACTAAGTTAAGCCCCAATTAAGTCCATCGCAGCCAATTCCGGCCCAGCCTTGTCCTGAATAAAAGCGCCTCACGTCTACAACACCAAATTTTATACACATAAGAAACATCGTGGAAAATCGTCTCTGGAAGACTAGTTCAGATGTTCCATCTTGTGTCATCACTCTACTCAAAGTACTCCAAGAGAGAACAGTACAATGTACTCATTCTAGGTCTCGATAACGCAGGAAAGACCACTTTCTTGGAACACGTCAAACTCCTCTACCCTTCCCCAGACTCGACAAAACCGGTCAAACCAGATGACAATACCTCGAAAATTCTCAAATCAAAGAGAATCGCCCCTACAGTAGGACAAAACACCACAACAGTCAAGTTTCAGGTCTCCAAAGAGAGTAATCTTCCGTCTTCTTTCAACAACATAAATCTCAAGTTCTGGGATTTGGGAGGTCAACAGTCTTTACGAAGTATGTGGTCAAGATACTATAAGTCATGTCACGGAATAATATTCATCATCGACTCAACCGATACTGCTCGATTTCAAGAATGTTACGAGACTTTAAAAGATATAGCCCGGAATTCTGAATGGAACGATGAAGAAGCAGAACATGATGAATACTATGAGCCGGGAAATCCAAATGTCAATGTTCCCATACTTATGATGGCCAACAAGCAAGATTTGCCAGAAGCAGTAGATTTGGTTACTTTGAAAACAGGAGTGTTCATTCAATTGGTTTCAGAATTGGAGGCTACCGATCTGAAGCTTTTGCCGGTTTCAGTTTTAGAAAATCAAGGTTTGAGGGAAAGTCTTGAGTGGTTAGTAACTAGATTGATCTACAATAAGGACAATAAGGTCCCAGAATATCGATAGGACTACTGATAAGTTCTCTAATTTATATATACTACTATCGGCCTAGTTTTTTGGGCCGACATTCGGCAGGTGCATCAAACAGTAAAATTAATTTGCGTGGGGATGATAAGCAAAATCTCCTTTAGATAGATTATATGTACTAATATTCTCTCTTCATACCCGGTAGCGATAAATCGTCTAAATTATCAAATGTTCTTCTGTAAGGAACATGTAATATAAGGAATATGTAATACTCTTAATTAGGTACCGTTAAGCGGTCATGTATGATTATGTGAGGATCCCCGTCGCACACATGAAATCCAAGTTTTCCTTCTCCACTTTCTAATCGGCAAGAATTATTACATTGTTAGCGGTCGCACCAAGCCATTCAGCCGACTCAGCTAATACAAAAGAAAATCTTATTTAAGTTAGTCAAGGAGAACGACTTATTGAAATGACAAGTCGAATGAAACTGATCGTCAAAAGACTATCGATAAAAAGGCAGCGGTTGCCGAAACATAGCGAGGATGATCAGCTTCAGCTGTCGAATGGTAGTTTGCTGCAAGGTCCATTGTCCTCGGTTGCTGATACAGTACCTAGGGACCACACCCCAGTGACAGAAGTGATCAAGAAAACACCTATGGGAGTACTCAAAACATCCAAAATCGTCCCCAAGGAGAGCGTATACCCTGAATCTCCAGCATCACCCGAATCAAGTGTCAAATCCGAATTCAATCGCCCAACAAGAGCATCAAATTTGTCGTCGACCCTCCATGCGGAACTGCTGTTAGCAACTATTCCGGGGAAATCAAGTCTGAGACTCGAAAAAAAAAAATTGTCAAGGCTACCCCCTCCATCAGAGAAAGATGAAGAAGATAGTGATGATTTAGCCAGTCATAGTCCAAGTAGAAAACTTGAAGCACTATACAAAAGACGTAGCAATGCATTTGCCGGTAACGGATCTCTAAGCAGTGGAGATCTGCGTGGAGATTTAAGGGAGTTGAAGAAATCAAAGCGGGCCGATTCTCATTCCATTGGAAGGTCGAGCAGCAGCCTGAAAGAAGGTTCAAGCTCGGATCTTAGAAGACATTCAATTTCATCAACTCCTGTTCTGGTTCCTTATACGTCAAATAAGATAAGAATTCCCCAGAGGAATGGACAAAAACACAACTTTCTCGGCAATAATGCCCATACAGTTCTAACTCCTTTGAACGAAACCTAAATTAAAGTGTTTAAAGGGGGGAATGAATTGTTGGAGACTGCTCTATCTTCATGAAAATCTTGAAGCTCTCATTAGGAAATCCTCATGTACTATCAATTCCAGGTCGTTGAATTCGCAGCTTTTCAATTCGCAGCCATTCATGGATCGCAAATAATCTATTTATACAGCTTCAAGTCCAGGACAAATTAGGGGCTCACTATAGCAGGTCAATTTAATGAGCAGATTCAACAATTACATTTAAACTGGCTGATTTACAAAGAAACAGCAAAATACAATATGTAGATTCACAATTATTCACAATTCAATACTACATTTAAGCCTGATTATTACTTGTTGCCCCGTAAAATAATGACATCAATCACGTGATCACAACCATACCATAAACGACCATGAAACACGAACTCTAACCGGCCTCCAGCTACTCGCTTTTATCAATTATAATGTACCAACCACTCCCCTTAATCCATGCACACTGTAACGTAACAATCCCTACGTTAATCTTTTGGCGCTACCTCACATGTTTCTTTCGCAACCACCATCATTCACCTCTCCAGTGACTCCTCCTTCGTATATCGAGAATGAGGGCTTTCACGTGCACGCCGTGACTGCGTTTTCCTGAAAAATTTTCCTACACACTGTCCCTTGCGTGCTGGGTCGCGGGTTTCAGTATAACGAAAAACCAGTGTAGATTCTCTTTAACGCAAAATGGGTATGTCTAAAGGAGCTTTGAAAGAGGCACAACATAGGAGGCATCTGTCATAAATGCTATACTGCGATCATTAAGTTGGGCCAAAGAAATTGCCGAGACCGTCAGCCCACTATTTAACCGACTTCGTTCCAAAAAAGAATCGATGAATATTTGTGGAAACTGGTTCCTTTACGGCGGACCGTAAATGGCCTTGAATTAATGATTAACGTCTTATCCAGTAAGACGACTCAAAAGCTAGGGATTCAGACGCATTATTGACGCCTCTACAAGCACTTAACTATTATCCAATATCTCATAGTACTAACATATCCTAGGTAGAGTAATTCGTAACCAGAGAAAGGGTGCTGGTTCTATCTTCACCTCGCACACCAGATTGAGAAAGGGTGCCGCCAAGTTGAGATCCTTGGACTATGCCGAACGTCAAGGTTACATCCGTGGTGTCGTCAAGCAAATCATCCACGACCCAGGTAGAGGTGCTCCTCTTGCTAAGGTTGCCTTCCGTGACCCATACAAGTACAAGTTGAGAGAAGAAACTTTCATTGCCAATGAAGGTGTCTACACTGGACAGTTCATCTACGCCGGTAAGAAGGCTTCTTTGAACGTCGGTAACGTGTTGCCATTAGGTTCCGTTCCAGAAGGTACCATTGTTTCCAACGTCGAAGAGAAGGTTGGTGACAGAGGTGCTTTGGGTAGAACTTCCGGTAACTACGTTATTGTCATCGGACACAACCCAGATGAGGGTAAGACCAGAGTCAAGTTGCCATCTGGTGCTAAGAAGATCATCTCCTCTGATGCCAGAGGTGTCATCGGTGTCGTTGCCGGTGGTGGTAGAATCGACAAGCCATTGTTGAAGGCTGGTAGAGCTTTCCACAAGTACAAGGTTAAGAGAAACTCCTGGCCAAAGACTAGAGGTGTTGCCATGAACCCAGTTGATCACCCTCATGGTGGTGGTAACCATCAACATATTGGTAAGGCTTCTACTATTTCTAGAGGTGCTGTTCCAGGTCAAAAGGCCGGTTTGATTGCCGCTAGAAGAACTGGTTTGTTGCGTGGTACCCAGAAGACTCTGGACTAAATTATTTACCGTTGATTGTTTTAACGATTGGATGTATTGCGTAAATAGTTTTGAAGGTGGGATTCGTAAATTAATAAAAAATTGAAAGATTGCAGTAATGTGTAGTTGATGGGTTTGATATTTATTTGATAGTTAGCAAGAATGAATTTGGATATTTCTAAGCGGTAACCTCTAGATTCAGCTGAGATATCACCGCTGATTTGAGATCTCCTTCTTGTGACAGCGAATCAGACACTAATTCATCGTACTTCTTGTATGAACTAATGATGTACTTTTTTCTGACCTCATTCAGTTGAATCTCTTCCACTTTATCCAAGAATGCAGGTCTCAAACTGATGTAGCGATTACATATCTTTTGGGATCGGAAAGTTTCAATAATGTGTTTAAGACCATTCTCTTCATTCAATCCTTCGAAAGTCACTAAAGCGCTACGAGTTTTAGCACTGAAGGAAATCGATCTGGTTCTTTTTTCAGAAAGTTTGTGTTGGAATAAATATACAGCAGAAGTGGTATATCCTTCAAAAAACTCTTGAAGGTCAGAAATAGAAGCTCGGTAGGGAACTCTACTAATAAATAATGTATCGTTAGACTCTACACGACATGTGGAAGGCTTGTCGTAGAACCCAGTTGATGGGGCAGATGGCAGTAGTACGATTGAAGATGTAGGGTTCAATGAATTAGGGTACAGGTCATTATTGGCCACCGGGCTATACCTCTTTCTACTGACAAATGGGACGTACGGTTTAATTACTACCGTTCTTCCCTGAAATTTGGTATTGTTTAGCTCTTCAATTGCTCTTTTGGTTGCTTCCTTTGTTTGAAACTCTACATATGCTATCCCCAAAGGACGGAAACGTGAATGTTTAAATAAATGCATGGTAAAAGTAGGAATAAACACACACAGTCTATGTTAGTACAGAGATTATGGGAGATCTTTATCCGACATAAAATCATGGAAAATGGACATGAAGTGATCTCTGATCAAAGGGTTTCATTTTGTCCCGATACATACAATTGGTAATCTTCAAAGAATTCTTCAAGATCAGAATCAGTGGTATTGAAAGGGATATTTCTGATACACACTTTGGTTTCACTTGGAGCAGGAAGAGCAAAGTGGTCATCTGAAACACCCTTACCGCTTTGAATCTCTTTTTCGTCTACTTCAGGACTAGTTAAAGGGGATTGTGAGCCTGAATT
This sequence comes from Kurtzmaniella quercitrusa, assembly GCA_030570095.1. Classification (NCBI taxonomy): domain Eukaryota; kingdom Fungi; phylum Ascomycota; class Pichiomycetes; order Serinales; family Debaryomycetaceae; genus Kurtzmaniella; species Kurtzmaniella quercitrusa. The sequence goes on along the minus strand of JAJLUZ010000003.1, from coordinate 20,147 downwards.
GGCGTCCTCCATCTTAATTTCTTGTGGAGAATCGGCATCTTCTCCTGATTCGCTATAATTTGTATCTTCATTCAATGGTTCTAAAATACCCGAACGAATTGATGTTACGGGATCTAATTCTTGTGTACCTCCTACGGGCTCTGACATCTTTTCTTTCTGTTACTCTTTATGATAAGAGTAAAAGTTGGGGATATTTATGTGTGACTATGTGGACCGATTTGCTGCAAAAAATCTGCAACACAAACAAAAAATATTCCAATGAGAGCGAAATCAAACCGGGGGTAAAGTGGTCATCAAATTGAACCCTCGAACTTAAACTTTGAATCCATACACCATAAAAACTACCCTCGAAAATACGCCCCCAAAACTACGACCTCGTAACGTAAACCTCATAATTTTCCCCTCGTAATTTTACCCCATAGTTAAATCCTCGAGGGAAATTTTTTGAGGTAGGTTTTACCAAAAGCATAACCGCCATCTAAAGTGTTTATACTTTTAATTCATCAGAAGAGCTGTGGTCCCTATACTACAATGTGATACGAACCGCTCGTATATACAACATTTATAGTTGATACCATTTTATCAAACACGGCTTGAATAAAAAATATCAACTTTACTATATTCACTTAAATTTCATAGTTTTTCCTTTTATTCACTTGACCTCTACTTTATGTCTTTTTACTCTCTTGATCTCTTATGTCCTCGTGTTTCCATTCGTTTCTACTTTCAATTAATTTTCTACATGATCCTATTGAAAGCTTAATATTATACCTTTAGACTAAATAACTAGATCGCTATCTATTTAGCAGCACGAGCGGCAGCCAAAGCCTTAGCAGTACCGTGCAAAGCGTATCTGTGGTTACGACGGAACTTGGAGTCAACACCGTTCAAAGAAGGGTACTTCTGGGTCTTAGGCTTCTTAATACCGTTTTTGTGGGCCTTCTTGGTCTGGTTGTGGGCGGTGTGGTTCTTAGACTTAGCCATTCTGTATGTTAGTAATCCGATGGTCGATTGTTTTGTTTTGTGCTAGATCCTCAGGTCAAATACGGGATACATTGGATTGCCCTCTTCAAAAGTGAAACGTTTTCTTCACAACTTCAAATATTCGTGTGCTGGTGGTATCGTTGCCGTCTTGACCACAACTAATATTAAGTCCAAAGTAAAGCATTTTTCTGGTTCGACTATATTCGGTATAGTCAACAAATTCTATTCTTCATCCTTTCAATGATGAATCTATCTCGATTTCTTTCCATTTTTGCTCTGTTCATTATCATTCAGCTTCATGAAAAATTTTATAAGCAAGTGGGGGTGTCACTTTATGATTAGATATCACGACCTTTCCAAGAATTCTAAAGGTATGCTTAGTTAAGACCTCACGAATCACCTATAATCCCGTAGTAACCTGATCTTTGTGCCGCTGTTCGGATACATACTTGTATAATGTGTTGGGCAGAGTAAAAATGTAAAGAAGTCGTTTTCCGGGATGGTCGCAGTTGACCTAGTCCTGCACATACGTCAAATGTGCGAAGAAAAGGATGTCAGAGTCACGTGGAAAATTGGGCTGAGCCCTAGGGGAATTATTCAGTTATCAAGTCTAGTACAACTCACACACCCGCAAAGAGAGAGAGAGACTTTAAAAAGAACCAGGATTTCTATAACATTGTGTTCACAATGTAGGAGGGCGTAGAAGTAGAAGGAAAAAAAGCGTGGAAAAGAGTTATGTGTATCTGAAACAAACATAATGAAGTAGACATTGGAATTGATAAGAATAGAGAGTAACTAATTCAACCAACGAAGTTGAAGGGCCCCCCAGTGGAAATAGTACTTCTCGCTTCTCCCTCTATGCAACATCTTTAACAACTACTGGGTTTGGATCTACATTAATCTAGCATCATATGCTTTGTTCATAGTATACAATTGATGATGTTCAAGCTTGTTGAACCTTAGGAGCAGCCTCCAAAGCCTTGGCTCTTTTAAGAGTCTTAGCTTGAGACTTGGCACCCATAATACCACCACCCCAGTGTCTTCTAGAGTCCTCATACTTCTCAACGAAGTTTGCATTGATAGTGGAGACCAACTTGGCCAACTCGGCTTCATCTTCAGAGGCAACTTCAGTCAAGGCAGCGACAGAAGAAGTCTTTTGATGAACCAAAGTTCCCAATCTGGCCTTACCCTTCACAATAGCATAAGGAACACCCATCTTTCTACAGAGAGCAGGTAAGAAAACAACCAATTCAATTGGGTCGACGTCATTAGCAATTAAAACCAATTTAGCTTTCTTGTTTTCAACAAGAGAAACAACATGATTCAAACCGTATTTGACAACAACCGGCTTGGGGGAAACATCTTGAGCCTTTTTACCTTCGGCAATGGCAGCTGCTTCCTTGGTTAATCTTTCCTTCTTTTCTGCAGTAGTTTCAGGTCTATATTTGTTCAACAATTTGAAAGTCTGAGCAGCGGTATTTCTGTCCAAAGTGTTTTGGAATTGGGAAATAGCTGGAGGAACTTTCAATCTTAAAGACAAAATCTTCTTTTGTCTTTGTAATCTAACGTATTCTGGCCATTTGACAAATCTAGACAAGTTTCTCTTTGGTTGAACTGCTTGACCGAGTCCAAAGTTTTTAGGAGCGGATACAGCCAATGGGTTCTTGGAAGAAGAAGACTTGGAAGATTTGGATGATAAAGGAGCTTTGGCAACTTTTTTGGCAGGCTGTGTCATTGAGTTAGTTTATGTCACGGGATTCTCTATTGCTTCTTGAGCAATTTCAACGAATGATCCATTTCACAAAAAACAAACTCTACAGTATCAAAGATACTCAGCCTGTGCAACAAGTCATGTTTGCACATTCTAAAAGAAGCAAGAAACAAGGTCGGTCGAATTAACGATTAACCATTCTGCAACCTCTACACTAAAAAATTTGAAATGTTCCAACTTTTTAGAACAAAAGGCAACACATGCCTGTGCACAACAGGATCTGAGGGCACTGAAGAAGGCTTATGTGAACCAGCTCGATAAGGAAAACGATGAACATACCATTGTGATGAGAGTAGATGATGATTGAAAAATTTTTTTTCCGTCGTAGAGAGATTTTTTGTGGTTGAGAAGCCGATGTGCAGGACAACTCTGTTCGGGAGTAGTGTACAGGGAAATTGTGACGAGTGCGTGAGTGTAATGTGAACCACGTAGAGTAGATAAAGTGAAACTGGTTCCAACTGGTTCCAAACGTCTGGAAGACACCTACGACGATCTTGCTCCGTTATGTATTAAATACTCTCTCTTTTGCATACGTTTCCTTGAAGGCTACTTTGCAAAATCTTTAAGTATTTAACGCTTCCCCACTGTGATTTATCTCTGCTTGCACTGCCATCTTATTTCTTTTCATTTTTCCTCAACATTCATTTTTCCCCGAGAACATTCATTTCGAAAGGACTATCGAATAAATAGATCTATATATATCTATCAATACCTGACTATGTTTATCACTTCCGTCTATCTCCATTTATTTTCAACTAGTTCTCATACGTAACCAAACATTATTTGACCAATTATTTCTTCCCCCATATTTTCAATACCAATCCCCTTCATCGTTCTCTCTACAATATCTAGTTCTATTTCTATTTCCAATATCTGCCTATCTTCCTTGATTTCTAAATAGGCAATCTGCTCACAAAACCAATAGTCGAACGTAGTCCTGCACATTGCTATCATCACGCCGTATCTCCATGAGCCGTTTATAATCTCGAACCAACAAATGGGGTTCTCTATTGCTTTCCACGCCATGAAGGCGGTTGAAGTTTCTCCATGGCGCCAGTCTGTTTCTGGTGTATTAGGATCGACATCGTAAGTTTTAAACCCCCCGTTTTTAAGCATTAACCGTTACTATTTTGAATCATTTTCCCTCCAATTTTTTCCCTACTAACTAACTTAGTCTCGCGTGCTGGATAGTTCTTCTTTTACCTCAACTCATCGAACAATGGAGATTGAAATCTGCTGATGGTATTGCCATTGGTTTCTTATCTATTTGGTTCGCCGGCGATCTTTTCAACTTAATTGGTGCCATTTGGGCTGGGTTATTACCAGAAGTGGTCTTTTTGGCGGTATGGTTTTGCTTTGCCGATTTCTTGATGATTGCATCATACTTTTATTACACTCGAGTGTTCCCAAAACAGCATCGGAAAAGTTCTTCCGCTCTGAATCATGAAGTCAGTCCTTTATTGAATAGAAGAAGATCTTCTACTTTGACAGACATTGCATTGGAACCAGAAGAACATAGTGTATTTATCAAGTACATCTTACCAATTTTGTTCGTGGTGTTCGCTGGTGTTGCTGGTTATTTTGTGTCTGGAAGTGACGGCCACTCTGATGGAGGCAAAGAAACTGTTCCTGATGCTGAAATTAGTATAGGACCTCAAATAGTGGGTTATATATCTGCTCTTTTATACTTGGGAGCTCGTATCCCTCAGATTATTCAAAACCATAAAAGAAAATCTGTGGAGGGATTGTCACTCTTGTTTTTCCTCTTCTCTACCTTTGGAAATATTACTTACGCTGGTCAGATTTTGTTCTACAGAAGCGATTACAAGTATATTTTGTTGAATCTTAGTTGGTTATTGGGTTCCTTGGGGACTATTTTCGAAGACAGTATCATTTTCTTGCAGTTTTATATTTACCGTGACAATCATGCCGTGGTATAGAAGGATGAATAAATAGTTGAAGTCTATTTGTGATGTAGCATATGTAATTTAGGGAGGGATTCGATTGAACCTTTAAATGTCAATGGGTTTTTGCAGTAGGCTATCCATAAAACGTCATGTAACACTGCTCCTAATGATTCACTGGTTTAATGATTCACTGTTCTAGTGATCCACTGTTTTAATGATTTACCGTTTCTTCTTGATTACCTTGTGCCCTATTGATCACAACGTATCCTATTAGTTCAACTATTTCCATTTCTCCTACTGTTCCTATTTCTTATCCTACCATGATTCTCTCTTTACATTTATCTCCTCTCTCTAGATACATCTACAAAGAAGTCTATTAAAACCATTCATCACTCTAAGGGTTGAAGTCGGCCAACTGCATTTCTGGCTTCGACTCATCAATGTCGAACCTGTCGGCATCTGGCCAGTCAACCACAACCTGTCTCAACTTAGTCATATCCGTATTCTTCAAGAAATCATCTCTTTCTGCCACCCATTTTCCTTGAACATCTTCAAACGCTTCAGTCCAAACCTTATCGTAAACCTTTCTGATTTTTGCCTCCTCCTTTTGTCTAACCTCCTCTAATGCCATCCATTCCATATGCTTAAGATCATCAGATGATGGTTCATAGATATGCCAGATGACATAATGAGGTAATCCAACCACTGAATAGCCCATTCTTTTACTCAACTTTCCAAATGCTTCAGTTTCAGCATGTTTTTCAAACAGGAACGCTGGGAAATGAGATCCTGATCGGAATACTCGAGCCTTAGTTAAAATTGAAACTCCTCCAATCCCATCCAAATCCATTTCTACCTCTGGGTCACCGTAAGGGTCACGTAAGTATGCCAAATGAGGTCTCCATGTTTGATACTCTACATAACCTTCTACAATACATGCATCTTCATCCAAACTTTGGGCCAATTGTAAACCTCCCTCAGATTCTTGCCACGAATTCAAATCATAAGGTTGTTGATTCCCCAACCAATCTGGTAAAGGTCTCCAGACATTAGGAACTATCACGTCTTTACCATGATGCATCAAGTCTTCTAAAATCGTTCTAGGAACAGTTTCAACATCAGCATCACGCCAATAAACAAATGAATGATAAGGTTTAATTGCCACTGTCCAAAGCCAATTTCTTGCTCTTGCCATCAATTTACGACGAGGTCCTTGGGCGGCAAACCCGTGTCTATCAGAGAAACCTTGACCAATAACTTGACCAAAATCCTTTTCGAAGATTTCGATTTCTCCAAAATGCATGGCAGGATCTTTATCCGTTTGTAAAGCCATTAAATGGGCCTTAAGAGATCCCATTGTATCATCAGAAGAATCAGAAACCAAGAAGGCCAAATCAACCAAATGATGGGGATAACTGATGTTTTTCATATGTCCAAAGAACATTGGTAAATGAGCTTCTGCATCTCTTAATGGTACACAGAAGAGTACTCTTTCCTCTCGTTGCCAACCGTCAACTGAGCCCAGATAATTTTCTAAGTCAAAGAAATACAGATCTGGGGTCTTGGAGAAGTTGGGCACATAGTTGGTACTCCAGGTAAAGGAAAAGACATATTTCAATAACAATAAAACCACACCCACCACTACAAATGCTATTATACTTTTAACCCTTTGACGGGTGTCCTTTGATCTGAAAAGTTAGTAAGATGATTTTGAAGGGCTGTAAAATATTTTTGCAGCCCTAAATGGGGAAGGGTTGAAGAAGAACATACGCTTTTTGAGACTCACCCATTGCGACTGCTTTACTCAGCACAAAAGTGGTCTAGTTAGCTCAATAGCGGGTGGTTTAAATGTTACCGATTGATGGTAAAAAACTGCAATAAACACTAAAAAGCGTTTTCCATCGGGAACAGTATGCAGATCGCGTCGTAGCGATACGCGCCCGCCGTGTAGAAAAGAGAGAGAATTGAGATAATGATTGAGAAATTTTGGGCGAGAAGAGAGATTGTGGGAGAAATGCAAGAAACAAGAGAAAGAGTTTAGCAACGGGAACAGAAAAAGATACACACAGCAGGGGTATGTGAATGGGAGGAAGACTACTAGGAGACTATATACAGAGAGCAGGAATTAAGGAATCACTAAAGAGTAGAATAAGCCCAAAATTCAACACATAATTTTGAATCACCATTGAACGCAAGATGGGAAGGTAGTGCAAGACTCAATGTTTTAAGTTGCAAGTTGACAAAAAAAGACGAACTAAGATCACAATGCTGACAGAATGAGATAGTGGTTGATAAATGGGAGACAAGACTTTTTGACAAGATATGGTGGTTCTTTCGGTCTTAGATCGGTTAAAATTCAAATCTTTTATGGCCCACAAATCTTGCAACCCACATTTCTTGTATTTCTTGCAGTTGTATCTCGTGTCTTGTATTCCGTATTTCTTTTATCTTTGTAACTTGTATTCCGTAATTCTGTATCTCTTGTACCTCTTGTATCTTGCATCTTGTATTTGTTGTATCTTGCATCTTGTATTTGTTGTATCTTATATCTCTTGTACCTTCGTCTCTGATAATTCTTCAATTTCTCTCTGTGAATCAACTTGAGTCTCTCAAGCTTACGTAGATCAACGACGATGACAGTAAATAGAAGTTGAAACATATTCAGAATCAAAAATTCATCAACATATATGTCCTAGTCCCCACCAATTCTTTCTCTTGATACAATCTATCGACTCTTTCTGTATTGATCCGTTCTATAAATTCTTCTGTTCATCACTTCAACAAATTCCTTTTGCGGGCATAGCCGGCATATCGGAAAATTTTAGAAATCGGCACAGAATCTCTTCTCAAACAATATCATCTCGTGGTTCAACTACAACCTCTAGTAATGTGGTAAGGAACAACCTCACTTGCAAATCATGGCTAGTTGCTGTGATGTGCATGGCCCAGCACCACCTTTAAGAATATGTGTTATACCCTTTTCGAAGGGTGCGTCCGCTTGCATCAACAATAGAACCTTAGCGCGCTTTTGTTCTGGCAGGGCACATGCATGGCCCAGAGAAGAGTACAGCCAAGAGCAAACACTGCAACACGTTCTGACGTGATTATACGTCAATCTCGAGACCAATCCCGAACAATCGGGAAATGGATCGAAGGCTGACAGAAATTAGGACCCCGGAGAGTGAATTCGACCAAAAAATACCACAGAACAAATTGAACTTAAAAATTTCGAGGACAGTCTCTGGAGACTTAAATTTATATAGGAAACCAGAACAGACCCCACGGAAGGGTCCTCAAAAAAAGCCCTCGAGGTGAAATATAAGCCCACTCTCTTCTTCCACATACTAAGCATCTATAAGAGAGAAAGTGCAGCTATTTGCAGAAAGGGGCAGATTGTCCTGCAATGCAAGTTTCCATGTCCGCAGTGGCGGCCCCACTATTGCGAGAAAGTAACACTTTTCTAAACTAACATGAAGTGGCATTGCAGAAACGAATGGTCAGATTATAACTACGAAATGATGTGATACGAATAGATCTGGATGGCAACGGAAACTCGGGTGAGATCAACAAGTTCACAATGCAAAAGTTAGAAATTTTTAATTGTTAAAGAAAGAACAACTCTTAGATATCTTTTACATTCACTCAACCTGCCTCAGGTCTGGCTGCTGTACGTCAATAATTTTCAAGGGTGTGCTTGAAAATTCACCATTTAAGGAAGTCAAAATCTGAAAATACGCCAAATGTACTGTTAAAAATTTCATATCAACGATTAATAAATTGAAGTATAATAGAGAAAAGAAGGATAGAAGGATTTCTACATGAAATAAGCCACGATAATACTTTTGGTGCGTTCTTAGGTATTGATACAGGCGTATATTCGGGACGAGAGAGTTCTAGTTCGTAGCTAATTCCTAAGGGTAACTGCGATATATGTTTCGGCAGAAAGGGCAGATAGCTTGACTGGTTACCAATATTGGTCAAAAAGTCACTGTTTCCTGTTAAATTGTTGGGATTCGTCGTTTCCGTTGACATTTCTTTCTATTTTATTACAGTGAAAGTTATTTTCTATTACGGTGAAAGTCTGTTCTATTCCAGTGCAAGCCTGTTTCTATTTGTTGCTCTCTATTGTACTCTATTTGTTGTTAACTTCTTCTACATATTGTCCCCATTTTCTATTTTTTGGGCCCTTCTTTATATAGTGTCTCTTTTGTTTTCTCCTCTTACTACCTCCCTTATATTGTCTCCTCTCACTTCTTCCTTCTTATTGCCTCCCTCCTACTACTTATCTGTAATTTCTCCCACTCTGTTCCTCCCCCTCCAACTCTTCTCTCAGATCGCCTCCCACATCTCACACGCGCACCAAAATAAACATTACAGATCAGCCTTGCAAGTAGAGAAACTCAAAGATGAAAGTGGAAGAACTCATCGTAGATGGATTCAAATCATATGCAACTCGTACGGTGATCTCAGGATGGGACCCACAGTTTAATGCCATTACAGGTCTCAATGGATCTGGGAAATCAAACATCTTAGATGCCATTTGTTTCGTCCTAGGCATTGCATCAATGGCCACCGTCAGAGCCCAAAATTTACAAGACTTGATCTATAAAAGAGGTCAAGCTGGTGTTACTAAAGCATCTGTAACAATAGTATTCGATAACAGTGAGACCCTGAAGTCCCCAATTGGCTTTGAAACTTTCCCAAAGATCAGTGTCACTCGTCAAATCATCTTAGGAGGTAATTCTAAATATTTGATTAATGGTCATAAAGCTCAACAACAAACGGTATTAAATTTGTTTCAAAGTGTTCAATTGAACATAAATAACCCCAATTTTTTAATCATGCAAGGTAAAATCACTAAAGTTTTAAATATGAAGGCTTCAGAGATACTATCTCTTATAGAAGAAGCCGCTGGTACTAGAACTTTCGAAGAAAGAAAAGAAAAGGCTCAAAGAACCATGGCCAAGAAAGATAACAAATTGATAGAGATACGAAATTTACTTCGAGAAGAAATTGATCCTAAATTGGAAAAGTTACGTAATGAAAAGAGAACCTATTTGGAATATCAACAAACTCAAACTGATTTAGAAAAATTGGCTAGAGTACTTGCTGCTCATGATTATGTAAAATATTCCCAAAGATTCAACAATAATTCCACCGAATTGAATGAAAAGGAAACTGATCTACACCAGAAGAATGGGCTTGTAACAACTTTGACTGATGAAATCGAAAATTTGGCTCATGATTTAGATGCCATTAAAAAGAAAAAGGAAGCTGAATTGAAAATGGGTAGTAAACTCAAAGATTTGGAGACTATAGAACTGACTATGAGTGAAGAATTGACAAGGCTAAATACTCTGATTGATATCAAGCATGAAAATTTGGCCGGAGAACAATCAAGATTAAAAACCCTTAAACAGAATATACAACTGGTTCGGGATTCTATTCTGGGACAAACTGGTGAATATTCGAGCTTCGAACAGCAATATACGCTTGGAAAATCTGAACTTACTAAACTCAAAGAAACGTATGCCCAAAAGGAAGAATTGTTGTCAACGTTGTCCACCGGTGTTTCTCTGAAAGGTAGCACCAATGGAGGATACACCGCTCAATTGAAAGAGGCAAAATCGAGACTCAATGATGCTCAAGTATTCATTAAAGAATCAAAAATCAAAATAGCTCACCTTACTCAACAAACGAAAGCCGATAAACCCAAACTCGATGCCGCTCAGATTGAATTAGATAAGATAGATCGAGAGAAGCAACAAAGATTAAAGGAGATAGCAGCTCAAGAACAAGAATTGACAGATAAAGGGGTGGATACCAATGCAGTCCCTAAATTCCGTAGACAAGAACAAGAAATTCTTCAACAATTGAAGGATTATCAGTATCAAATAGAAAAACTTGGTCGAGAAATTAATGGCTTAGACTTCAATTACACTAAGCCAAGTAAAGATTTTGATGCAAGGTCAGTGAAAGGGGTGGCTGCACAATTATTTAGTTTATTGGAAGAGCATACTGATAAGGCATTAGCATTGCAAGTTTGCGCTGGTGGCCGCCTTTTCAATATTATTGTTGACACCTCTGATACGGCATCACAATTACTTGAGAATGGTCGGTTGACTAAAAGAGTCACGATCATTCCATTAGATAAAATATCTGCTCGATCCATGGATGACAGAATTGTCAATGCTGCTAAGCAATTACGTCCTGGGAAAGTGGATTTAGCATTAAATATGATTGGATACGAACATGAATTGACAAAAGCAATGGCATATATTTTTGGCAATACCTTGATTTGCCAAGATCCTGAAACTGCCAAAACAGTGACATTCGATCCCAAAATTCGGGCTAGATCTATTACAATAGATGGTGATGTTTACGATCCTGAAGGGAATTTATCCGGAGGATCGAGGAAAAACAATAAGCTGATTTTACTTATTACTCAGAAATATAATTCGTTGAATAATTCCAAAGCTCAATTGGAAAAATCTCTTTCAGAAACAAGAATTGAATTGACTAGAGCTGAGAAGTTGAATGAATCTTCAAATTCTTTACAAAAAGCTTTAAATTTGAGTCGTCATGAGTTGGGATTATTAGAAAAAAAGCTTTCAAATAGTTCTGCAGCCGAAATGAAAAAACGGTTTGATTTTAATCTACAAGAGATCAAATTTCTTGAGGGTGAAATCAATACCACTGAGGGGCAAAGTAAGGAAATTCAGAGAGAAATTCAAAAAATCGAAAAGGACATTCAAGAATTCTCAACTGATAAGGGCTCTAAGTTGAAGCAACTTGAAAATGAAGTCAATCAGCTAGCCAAAGTAGTCAAGGCGAAAGAAAAACAAATTGGTGACGCATTTGAAAAATACCAAGCAGCACAGATGGAACAGGAGCAACAGGAGAGTGATTTAAAAAACTTGGAGCAAGATGAAATAAATTTGAGCCGGTCGATTCAAGAGCTCAATTCCGAGATATCTGGAATGGAAAAATCTATCGCTGAACTCTCTTCTAAACTCGAGACTACTAGGGGTCGGCTAGAGGATGAAAGGGCTACATTCATTGGACTCAACGAGGAACTTCAAGAGTTGACATCTGTTTTGGAGGCTAAAAATCAGTTTTTAAGTGATACCAAATTGTCAATTCAGAAACTTAACCACGAAATCGAAAAAAATTCCTCTATTAATAAGGGACTCAAGTCTCATTTAGATCTGCTCATCAAAGAGCACGATTGGGTTCTTGACAACAATGTCTTACAAAGCATTATTGAACAATATCCAAATGTAAATGTTGAAGAAATTAGAAGTCAAGTAGAAATTTTGAAAGAAAGGTTTCAAGGAATGAGAAGGAAAGTGAATACAAATATTATGAATATGATCGATAACGTCGAGAAGAAAGAAAGCTCTTTGGTGAATATGATTAGAACCATTGAAAAGGATAAATCGAAGATTGAAAATACGGTGGAAAAGCTTAATGGATATAAGAGAAGCACCCTCGATGCTACCTATAAAAAAGTTAGTCTTGATTTCGGTAATATTTTTGCCGATTTATTGCCTGGGTCATTTGCAAAATTGGTTCCAGTAGATGAGGAAGATGTGACCAAAGGTCTTGAAGTTAAAGTAAAATTAGGACCCGTTTGGAAGGCTTCGTTGGTGGAACTTTCTGGAGGTCAACGGTCATTGATTGCTCTTTCTTTGATTTTAGCATTGCTTCAATTTAAACCTGCTCCGATGTATATTTTGGACGAAGTTGATGCTGCTTTAGATCTCTCTCATACCCAGAATATTGGACATCTTATTAAAACCAGATTTAAAGGTTCACAGTTTATCGTGGTTTCCTTAAAGGAGGGTATGTTTACTAATGCTAATAGGGTTTTTCGTACCAGATTCCAAGATGGTACTTCGGTGGTTTCGGTTATGTAAATTATCAAAAGATGATCCATTTAAAATAATGTAGCTGAAAAATTATGCATAACTTTCAATAAGAATGATAAAAGAAGACTACAATAGGGGTGTAAAAGATTCATCAAGTTTAAAAATGTCGTCGATATTGGCAATTATAAAAATTGATCAAGGCTGTGGTTGATAGAAGCTGACAACGTCGTAATCAATCGAAGTTGTATATCTTGATGCCTGCGTTCTTCTTATAATATCTAGACCTTAAATATGCTGCATTTGGCTGTGCAGGAAAAATAATTTTTCAACCTATCTTACCCAGAATGATCCAGAGATGTAAACTGGTGCTATTTCGGAGGTTCAGATCCTCAAATGCAGCCAGAAGGATACCTCCAGTGTTGAATAAGCCATATGGCTCCGAAAAGAACTCAAAATCTGGGCAACCAACGCCTGAAAAATCCAGAAATCAGAACCGAAGAGATTGGTCAAGAATTCGAGATGAGGCTAAAATAAGACACCATACAAGAAACACTAGCCTAATGAAAGAGTGGGAGGATTCTTCCCATGATGTAGAGCCTTTTATGTCCCAGAAGGATCTTCAGAAAGCTGTAGAACAATCCCTTTCGAATGCAAATATAACTAGATGTAGTATCAATCTCCCCATTGCTATCGGAGATATAGTATCTTTAAACGAAGACTCTTCAATTCTCTATTTGGTGGTACTGATTCCCCTGAAATTGGGTTGTAATCATTACACATTTATCAATTATTTGGGTGAAATTCAATTTGGAAGTAAGGAAAGAGTATGTCTTAGGTTCCCTCGAATATTACCAACTCATCTAGCTAATCATCTTCAAAATCTTGTCATGAAAGAACCCCCTTATAAAATATTTGCACCAGTAGGAATACCAGATCCAGATTTTACCAGAAGATCAAAAACAGAGACCGAATCCTTGACGCAACTGGAAAAGGAAGAAACCGTCATTGAAAAAGATATTCAAGTACTGGGCCACTTTGATATGGAAGATTTCGCCATTGCAAGTGCAACATCCCAATTACTTACAGATTCTGACGTTGTGACATATTTAGTGCCGTCTAACGCAAGAAAAATCTATTCAAAACCTTTGCTCTCGCTTTCACTTGAGACAATGAAATTGATACCTGCTTTATCCAACAAGTTGGAGCATTTGCATTTGGTTTTGCAACTAGGACCCAACGGAGAGCCAATAAAAGCCCCATTTTCAATTTCAATCTTTGAGCTTCTTGGATATCTAGACCAAATGGAGAACGTGGACTATACTAAGAAAAAATACTCCCTCGAAACCTTACAAATGGAAAGAAAGAAAATCCAACAAAGTCGACCATTTTCTAGATTAGGAAGACATCTAGAATCAAGTAACGATGTGGACCAAATATCGGTAACAACGATTTTATCACTTATGTCCATTTTGAGACAACAAAGTACTTATTGGAGTTTCAACAGCCGGCCAGGCTACTTGCCAAATCAAATAACCGTCATTCCTCTGAATTTGATCGAGTCGAGAAAGAATGCCATCCAATATATAAGTGAAAAGGCGCAGCAGAAAAAGTTTGCAAATTACATTGTATCTATGGTTTCGAATCCTGATTCTTCATCAAAAACACCAAATGGATTCGAAGAAGTCGTACAATTACTTAAAGACTATGTCGCAGGAAACATATCAAACGACGCCAGAGATGAAACGAGAATAATATCTTTCCTCAGATTTGTTGAACAGACAGCTAAAGAACAAGACGTCAATGTCTTCACAGATTCCCCACCACCAGCATTTTCGTACTCTAAACAAAGGTGCTTTGAAATTTTACAGGTATTACAAAACCTGACAAATCGCTCAATTAAATTCTGGGAAAACCCTATAAAATGGTCTTATCAGTTAGATCTTCCACAAGCAAGTGACACAGATCCAAGTCGATTTACTCAATCTACTTTAGGTCAGAAATATTACGAATTAATGGAGACATCACTCATTGACTTAGACTTTAAGAAAAACATTTCAAGTGTACAATCCGAGATAAGTCTTGAAGGTGGTTTTAATAACGAGATGTCGTTTAAAGACGACTTCTACTCAAAGGATCCATTTCAAAGTATTAGAAAAGATTTTTCAAAAGTCCCGATTTATTGTATTGATTCTGCTTCTGCTCATGAAATTGATGATGGCATTTCCATTCAAAGTGTCGAAGATTCAGAATTAGGACCAAGTTATCTAATCTCAGTCCATATAGCTAATCCATCTTCCTATATTAAACCTTTTTCCGACTTATCAAGCATTGCTTTTCAAAAAGGTACCACAACTTATCTACCCGAAGGACCAAGCATGCTTTTCCCCAGTATCATATCGAAACAAGCTGGTTTGGGCGAGCCGAAATCTACCCGCACTTTTACTGTTCAATACAAATTGAGCCAACAATTGATTAATGAGTACATCAAATTGAAGAGAAACGACTCGTCGTTTTATTCTTCGGATATTCTTCAAAAGATAAAGAAATGCATGGAAAAAAGTAGTGACGTATTATTAGGCACTGCTTGTTTGTTTCCACAGGGATACACCTATTCCAAAGTGAACGAAATTTTAGACGACCCTAATTTGCGAAATCAACATCTCACCAACAATTTGAAAAGCCCAACTCATAGAGATTTGTTTCTTTTAGATGACATCAGTACGATAATGAAAGACTTGAGAATCTTTAATGGGAATGCTTTATCATTCGATAGTGAATCATCTCCTACAGTTCAAGTCAAAGAGAATGAGGGAAATGGAGAGATCAAATTTGTCGAAAACCCTAAGCTGTACTCCTTGCCAATAGATGGACCTCAAAAGACCAAGCTGTGGATCACAATTCAACCCAATGTAAGTCAAAATTGGAAATCCAAATCACAAAAGTTGGTTTCGGAAATGATGATTTCTGGTAATTCTGCTGCGTCGCATTTTGCAACCAAGAATAAGATTCCGATTATATATCGGTTGCAAAGTATGGAAATGCACAGCGACGTCGAGAAGCAGATGAAAGATGTTGTAAAGCATGCTCATTTAAAAGAGGAGCAGATTGGAGTAGAAGATTTCTACAACATGATTACATTTTTGAGTCCTGCCAATTTTCTGGCTTTCCATGGTTCCCATCAATCTTTAGGAGTCGATCAATATGCCACTGTAACATCACCATTGAGACGGTATGCTGACATAATCAATCACTGGATGTTTGAAGACTACTTGGCAAAAAAGGGAGAATCCCTGGTTGTTGACTACAGAATTAACCCAAGTGCATTAGTTAATATCGCCATGCATTTACAGAGTAGAGAAATTATCAATAAGCAAGCGCAAAACTTTTCTAACCGGTACTGGACTGGAGTGTTTATCAAACAATATCTTGGATTACTATCAAAGAAAAAAATTGAAGCTATTCAGTTTCGAGTATTGGTGAAATCGAAGCCTAATCTAGATCTTGTTAAAGTGCAATTACTTGATTTTCCAGCTTTGAAGGCTGAATGGAAGCTCAAGGTTGATGAAGAATCTCCCCGTGTTGGCTCTGTTGTCACACGGCATTTCGATGTTGTGAAACTAGATTATATAGAAGACGAATTAGTTTTGCAAAGTGGGAACTAATAAGGTATATAGAAACTTGTATATAGATAATGTATATATAAACATATATAGCCAAAGTGTAACATCTATATCATTTGTAACACACTGATCATGATCGGTAGCAACATTTCGCGGCTTGAATTAGAGCTTGTTCCCACATTACACTCGATGTGGGCTTCCCCGCAAGAAACTTCCATTTGTAGACAAGATCTCAAGAGAGTTAGAGATAATGGGTCCCTGAAATGTAGAGCCAAGCGGGCCAGGAGACCTCCGTATAGATGCCTCTAATCTAGGAAGTAGTTTTATTCTATACATATCCACAGGGCTTCACTTTTCTTTTACCTCTCTTCAATGTCTAGTCCCCTGATTTACTGCGCGGCTAGCCTATCGCGAATAATGATTACGCACACGAAGCCTAAAATGGAGAGAAGCAAATTTCACCAAAAATTGGACCCTGTTTAAAAGTAGCACTGGCGATATTCACCGGTGATTAAACCAAAGTAGTTTGATGGCCCAGGACGCCGAAGAGTTGCTTCTGCAACAGTTGCGTAATAACGGAAGACATAATTCTCTTTGGAATCGGATCAAACGTGCACCAGCGGTGATCAGTGATGAGTTGGGCCTCTCCACTTTTATGGGATGCCCCATAGATGTTTACTTGATTATATTTATTAGGATGGTAAGACTTGTGGCATTTCATGGTATTCAAATTATGCTTATTGTATATTTAAAAGAACTCAAATTTGAAGACCAAATTGTTGGTTTGTTCATGACTTTGGTGTTTACTGGTGATTTGGTTACAAGTTTTATCTTTTCGATCATAGCAGATAATGTGGGCCGTAGAAACATTTTTATGATATCCTCTTTCACAATGGCAATTACTGGGATGGCATTTTTGTTCATATCTAACCCCATGATCCTTATGATCATTGCATTTATTGGAATCATGACTCCTGGTGGAGATGTGGGACCCTTCAAATCACTTGAATCATCGTCTCTTGCTCTGATTGTACCTTACGAAAAGAGATCAGATATTTATGCTTGGTATGGATTTCTTCCAAAATGTTCTGCTTCTGTTGGAGTTCTAGGTGCTGGGTTTTTAATCAACGCAGTAGAAGATGATTTTGGATTCTCCAAATTGAAAGCTTATAAATCAGTATTTGTTGGCTACATTCTGATCGCTGGTCTAATGTTCATCGCTAGTTACTTACTCTCGGATGCCATAGAATGGAAACATGAAGAGGTTTTTTTGACTAATAAGAAATATTCAGAGGAAGAAGCGGTGGATGATTTGGTGTCACCAAGTAGCGTAGCAAGTACCCATTCAGATTCAGCTATTGGTGTAGATGATGTTGGAGATGATACATTAGATGCTATCGAGGAAGATATTAGAAGTCTTGAAGAGGATGAATTAAGAAATATTGCTGAAGATGATGACAATTCTACTGCAATCGTAACTGCAACTGACGTCAATAGAGTCGGGGAAAGAAGAAGAGCGCAATCAATGTCAAATGAAAGTATAGAACAAAACGAAAGATCAGCCCTCTTACCCCAATATAGTTCTGACCGTAGGACTTCAGTTCACTCTAGAGCAAACACAGAAGACATGGTTAAGAAAATCAAATCAATCAGAATTTTACCTAAGCTAAGCGGAGATTCATTGCTAGTAGTTTGCAAACTTTCC
This sequence comes from Kurtzmaniella quercitrusa, assembly GCA_030570095.1. Taxonomy (NCBI): domain Eukaryota; kingdom Fungi; phylum Ascomycota; class Pichiomycetes; order Serinales; family Debaryomycetaceae; genus Kurtzmaniella; species Kurtzmaniella quercitrusa. Next base: position 2,289 of record JAJLUZ010000003.1, on the reverse strand, counting down.
GCTTTATTCGCGTTAGATGCCTTTGCGTCATCTTTTATCGGAGGGTCGTGGCAAGCATACTACATCATACGAAAGTTTGATGTGCAACCTTCACAATTAGGGGGCATATTTTTCACTACTGGATTTATCTCAGGATTTACATCTCTATTGGGATCGACATTATGCAAACGGTTAGGCCCCATTTATACCATGGTGGTAACGCATTTACCTGCTTCAATTCTTATTGCTGTGTTACCATTCCCGAGTACTTTAAGACTTACATTTGTAGTACTAATTGTTAGATCCTGTGTTCAAGCCATGGATGCAGCCCCTAAGCAAGTCTTTTTGAGCGCAATTGTTCCAGCAAATGAGAGGACTTCAGTGTTGGGATGGGTCAATGTGGTAAAAACATTAAGCCATACACTTGGACCATCGGTTGCAGGTTACTTTCTAAGTTTAGATATGCAATGGATCTGCTTTGTCTTGGCAGGTATCTTGAAAGTGGCGTACGATTTTGGGATTTTATTTACTTTCATAAGTATGAATCCCCAAGACATCACGAATTGAACATACTTCAAATGTTGCTTAACAACCTACACACTAAGACATGCGTACATGCCATTTTGCATTTTAATTTTGTATATACCGAATAGAGTAGATTAACACATGCACAATGTACATAAAGGACGTACATGAATACTTCACGTAGTAGACTAATTTGATCCTACATAGTAGCAGGTCTTCAAGTAAGGGGGGGGGGAAGGAGCATATCGGAGAATAACATTGAGTCCAGAAGAAATTACCCACAAATCTCAAGATTTAATCAACAAATTAAAAAAATGTAAATCGGCAGGGCTTAGGGCGGAGTTTTACGTCTCAGGGTGCTAACCTGAGAAACGAGTTTTTTTCTACTAGATCGGTTTGATCTCGGAATGGAAAACACTGATTTACCAATTGTTGTCAAACACCGATGTAAACATCACGTCGTATAATTCAAATTGAATTAGACGGAGACTAATCATTTACACAATTCAAGCGTGAATCACATTGCATTTCAAGGAATTGATTAGCTCAAGCAAGTGAACCTTAATTTTATTCGAACAATTATGACTTACATTCTCTTTCCGTTTATCACCTAACTTTTCCGGATGCAGATTATCTATCGTAGGATCCTTCTCTCATTTCGTACCTCAATTGCGCTACTTACTTGAGCTACAACAGTTTTTCGTGTATTGGTACAGGAAAAAATGCGAGGGTCTACGTTGTCATCTGTAGTGCAGAGAAAATATTTTGCATATGCATATAACTTCTTCACTGAACAAATCGAAGATAGCCCTTATTACCCGATGAGCAGGGTCAACCTTGACAACCGCAGAGGTAATTGATGTACATTGAGTTTGTCGCAGGTTTGCTAGCTACGACTTAGTAATCGGCCCTTACTACTATACAATATGGGTCAGGAAAATATGCGATCATAAGCCCTTATCTCATCTCACAATTTTAGTTTCCGTTTAAGTTAACTTTTACGGTCTTCTATGAACCGTGTTTAACGATTAAACTTTACGCTGAAGAAAAAAGAGAAACAGCACTGATGTGTCGATACCGCGGTGGACCTATCTATTGTTCTTAAGAATAAGGGATTGATTCGCGAGTTAAGTGTGCACAAGGAACGGTGAAAACATCTTTCCCTTTACATTTTAACCACTTTGGGATTTGGGTGGACTTTGATTCTGGGCAACACGGTGAGTAACATAGCGATCGCGAATCTACTACAATGTGAAATGTCAGTCCACCATTCATCACCTGATGTCAAGTTGACAAGAAGGTCTGAAAAATGAGCCCTATAGTTTATGCGGGTGATCAAAACTCCCGTTGCCATGAAGGCCAAAGTTACCCGTCAGCAACCCTATGTCAAGATCTCAAGCAGGATGGCGACAACTATATTCATTAGGACGAAATTCGATGAATTTGGCCCTGCGGTAGGCGGATTTTGCAGTAATCCTCTCCGACGCTCCTGCATATGATATATTACTGCAGAGTCTTCAGTGTGCATGAAATCAGTGAAATAGGTGTTTTTCCATACGTACTAGGTAACTCTCAAAAAACAAAATAGTGCCTAAGATTCTTGGTGATACAAAAAAATACGCCGGATATTTATTGTCACAACGTCTAAGGCTAGATTATGTGTGTCACATTCTATGTCTATTGTTACGAAGTAATCAATGTATGGGCTATGCAATCTTAAAAGAGAGTGGCCCGTGCTTTATTCCTACTATTAACCGACGGACATTTCGGTGTAGCCCAAGAGGT